>JABFFJ010000024.1:0-137360 GCA_013623715.1 Fusarium verrucosum
CTTTGATGCCTTGTGCCGCTTAAAGAGATAGGCCATTGTGAGGTCTTTGTTCTAGACCAGGTCTTGGGAACCCGGACCGGGTCCCACTGGTCGATCTGTGTGGGGCCGGATCTCGGAGGGTCTGGGGGTTGCGGGGGTGGGGCCGGGGAGATAAACGCGGACCGGCCGCTATCAGAGGAAGGGGGAGCTAGGGGTTAATATCACGACTGAAGGATGACCATTTGGGTATCGACTCAAGTTTATGATCGAGGCATCTGATGGTAGCCAACCTAGCGACTGTTTCGCATGGAATTCGGAGTACTCTCGGAGTTTCGTGAGGTTGGAAAATGATAATCTCGAGATCGACAAGATAGGCGCGCTTCAACAACTAGAATGGATGTCAACTCCACCTTGTGCTAATCCTACAGTAACAAGAGGGTCTCATTGACCATATTACGGGAAGTCGGGATTGCACTCCGGGTTGGGTGAAGTTGTCTTCCAACACATTGTGAGCTGCCTTTTTATTGGTAATTCTGCACGTTATTTAGAGAGGATGCTCAAACAATGAAATACCGAAATCGAACGAGACTTTTTGTGAAATGAACTTGCAATCCTTGGACGTTTCTCGGTGTTCCCCTCGACAAGACTTGATGCTATTCTAGGTATATGCAGGACAATATAGTCTCCTCAAGTTAGGATGACAAGATAAGCACCCCGCAAACTTGGAAGCTTGCGCGTCGGCCGGCAATGCGGGGAATCCCACTCACTCCTGCAACAGAGGTAGGAGGAGGAGGGTTACATGCGTCAAAGGCTGCAAGTATCGACAGGGCCAATACTGGATAATACAGAGTCAATTCAGTTTATCAGAACTTTGATCATGTGCCCCGAAATCGGATACATCCGGGTTGGAATTGTAGAATAAATGACCATGATGGGTTGTGTGATTCAGTCAGGAGTTTAGCACAAGATAGTCATTCATGCAATGACGTATGAGCCATGAAATGGGGTGATAGGACGGAGCGGTCCAACGAGAGTTTCTAGCGCGAGGCAGATATCAGCACCACACAAACTGAGAAACAGGACTCCGGAGGTCCGTGAGGAGAGGCTGATTTGATGAATGGTAATCCTCCCCGTGTCCGGAGGGCTCGGTGAAGCTTGATCCAATATTGGGTGACAATACACTTCGCCGCTTGATGGAATGCAACACAGTCATGCATGAGCAGCCAACCCTCTCTGGCATTTATGGGTAAAAAAGGTAAAGACCTTCACCCACCATTTCAGTGATATCACTGATATGTATCGGAGAAGAGCGATGATCAGAACATAACACCATATGGTCATGTCCGATCGATCTCGACGTTTAATGAGAATTCTATCATGCATGGTTAATCTGTGAGAGAAGCGGTGAGAACCGTCTTTTTGGACCAATTCTTTGTGTAGGTAGGGAGTCGGTCACTTTTTGAGCTCGTGACATTGACATCGGAAGAATACCCAGTGGAAGTGTGGGGGAGTAACTAAACCCCAGACCAGGTTGACTTCTTGACAACGCTTAGACGCTGTAGGTGATTTTGGCATTCATTTAGTCCCCTCCACTACCGCTCGACAAGATCCCACTGCAGCCGGGGGAGACCGGCTCCAGACCATATCTTATGCACGATAAATGCGGTACTGGAGCTCTGGCCTTTTGGAAGCCTGAGCCTGGCCAATCATGGGCGGTGCAGCAGTGATTGTGGTGTTTTGCTTCACTAATTCTTATTTCTCAGCATAATCGAACACAATGCTTCATTTCGCAACTGTCTGATTTCAAGATCAGGCTTTGAGAGTCTTTTGCTGGACTTGAAGAAGTGACATAACAAATGCATCAGATGAGTCTTAGAAACAAATACTCCAATCTGATTTGAATAAATATATGTCAATTTCCTGAAATATCAGCTTGTTTTCTTGTCCCATCGTCCACAATCGATATCGCTTTCGCCCCCTGTCACTTGGCACACGCACGGTCGGCGGCGCTGTGGATAGATCTGCGGCTGCCTGCCCTCCCAAAGCCAAAATTCGCCCACCGTAAGCCAGTTTAAGAGCGACGGGAGCGAGCGACAATAGAGCAAGCAGGACCTACTGTACAAGTTCAAAAACACCTTCCCCCCAACTTTCTTCTAACCTCATTTCCTCAAACTCTCTTCCTAACAGACCTAAAATCTTTCTTCCTTTGTCTTCATATGAACTCGATAGGAAGCATTATAAATAACGACTTCTATCCTCGCCACTACCTTTAGCAACACATAAACCACAACCCGCATTTTTCACACGAGCAATGGAGAGTCTTCAACTATCCCAGGTTCTGGCCGACCTCAGCAATATCGGCGCCGCCGTAAGTCTCCACGCTTAACCTCACGCCTTTTAGCTACGGTTCTATTTCTATCACCACATGCAATACTAACATATCTCGCGTGTCCAGGATCCGGGAGCCGCAGAGGCTATTGTCAGCGCCAACAACCCCTCTCACTCCAGTTACACCCGAACCGAAGCGACTGCACCTGTAACTGCATCGACCGCGAGTCCTACTACTCACCAACAGAGACGTCCGACCGGCCTACAACGGCATTGGTCCTCGGAAAAGTTCGACAAGTTCGGCCGCCGAATCCTCTCTCCCGGCTCTCACTCCGGTTCAGCTGTAAACTCCAGCCCGGGTACTCCTCGTCGAGGTGAATCTGATGTGAGGCAACCCCTCCAACCGTCGCCTCTAGGGCGCAGCTGGGACTTGAGCACTGACAGGCCTTCTCTGCAGTTCGAAGAAGATCTAGAGAGGGCGAGCACGCTCATGCAACTATACGACATTCGCTCCAAGATTAAGCAGCAAGATAACAGCAGCCTGCTCAAGGCCCGAGAGAAGGTCAACGCGATAGCAGCGCGACAGCAGGCTCAACAGGCAGCCGAGCGCAACATGAAGGCAGCCGAAGAACTTCGACGACAACGCTACTCTTTCCCTCGAGCCGGCCTCTAGATCGAACGACCTTACGATTTCCTTATACCTTCTTACGATGGACAACGGGCTCGTTACGAATGGAATAGGCGCTGAGGATATATTTACTGACGTTTGTGGGTGTACTTTCGGGATGGCTTCTTCGATGGCGTTTGGGACACAAAAGTAATATGCCGTCGGTGTAATGGAAATGATACTCTTCTAATGAGAGGTTCAAAAGGCAACTCGGGTTTATTTCACAGCGGCACAAGAACTGCTGCTTATGACGATGCGCTTGGATAATCGAGGCGGATTTCGTTGATTTCGCAACCGGGTGGGTCTGATGAGAGGATACCAAGCTTTGTTGTGTATATCATGAGAGAATGAAGCGATTGATTTATTCTTCGATCAGGCTCGATGCTTCAAATCATTAATGGGGCAGAACATTTCAACTGCTAGGTTCCGATAGAAACTCACGAGCCCTTTGGCTTGATCCTGATGGTCCAGTGCTGGATATATCGATATAGATGATCGACCTAATTGTTGTGCATTGTTGATCGGACCCAGATTTGTTGTTTATTAAGCTTATTCGTGCTAGGGCATGTCAATACGCAGTTCCAAGATGGACTTCTCCGTACAGAGTAGTAGATGGTCTACCATCCTACCAGGGTTACCTTCAAGGCATATGCCATGCCCAGTGTCTTGCGATAACTCTGGGCATTTAATATTTGGAAAGACTCCAGAACATTCATGCAGGTCCTTTCTTTATAAGCTGCTTATAACGTTCTAGAAGGGGTTCGTAAAACAGATCTATCAACTATCATGGACAAAAGTAACCATTCATTTTTCATTCGATGAAGTGGGTGGCTTTGGTGGTGGGACCATCCGACGTCGTCATCCATGGACGCTTCGCCACATCAACGACGATGAATTGGACATTTGGAATTGGGCCGCGAGGACATGTGGCTTAGCAGTCTTGGTCGATGCAAACCTTCCGATAAACAAGGGGCCATTATTTCTAAGCAAACAAATAATTGTTATTAGTGTTAATGTTGATCGAGGATCAGTCAATACGCGGGAATACGCTGCGTACCTACCTATCCATGACGGTGTTGACTCATCTCTCTAAACCTGTATATCACCCATGAACCTGATCCTATGTAGGTACATACAGCGGAAATCACGGCAGACAACAAGGTTACCGTGATGTAAGCGCCAAGCTGCCAACTGCTACTTTATCTTGCGTACAGCCACCATTGGAGCAATAGCATTAAACCTCGTTTGATAGCCAAGAAGTTAAGAACACACACCATGTTGGCCAAGACAGCGAAAAAGTGGAAACTCGAGGCCTGTGACCGCGTTTTGTCTCTGTAGGTTACGCAGGCAACTTTAGGCTCTAGGTCATGATTCCATTCTCTTGGCTTCTGTCGCGTGTGTTGCACTTTGCATAAAGACACCTACCTCCCACACCTTTCTCCCATTTCTGTGGGTTACCTCTTTTTTATTCAGTCGCATTACATCCATTGACGGCCCGGATTAATCGTCAATCGCCTATTGTCGCAGAACCTAAACTCGCCTATCACGAACTAGAGACGTTCTCCCTTGTAACATCATCACACACGCTGCGTCATAGCCAAGTTAATCAACGCCGCAAACAACACGTCAGAAAACAGACTCGGGCAATTGACCAACTATTTTTCTTCTCTCCTCCATCATCGTCGCGCATTCTCATCGCGCATCTTTTTCAACTACAATGGCGCCTTATGAGGATATCTATGCGCGCGACTACAGATGCGGTTATGGCTACTATTACAATGGCCGGACCTGTAGCCGCAACAACTGGTCCTACTGGGGACGCTGGGTGTTAGCCGGTGTTGTCATCTTTTTCTTTACCCTCTTCCTCATGTGCTGCCTGTAAGTATTTGTCCTCTTCTTCATTATCTGACAACAATCATTAACATGTCCAGCATTTCTCGTCGTCGCAAGGGCCGTGGCGCTAAGCCCGTGTACGGCACAGGATGGATGGCGTCCAAACCTTGGGGAAACAACAACAATCATCAGATGTACAACTATGGCAACCAAGGTGGCTACAACCAAGGCGGATACAATCAGGGCTACCCACAAAACGGTGGCTACGGCGCACCTCCTCCCCCTCCTGCGTACGGCCAGCAACAGCCTCAGTACACTGGCACAACATTCAACCCCAATGACGGATACTATGCTCAGGGCCAGTACTCTGGAGTTCAGCCCCCTCAGGGCACGTATCAGCGTGATGGGGCTTACGAGCCACCTGCTGGACCTCCTCCTGGAAAGTAAGAGTGTGATGTTGGGTTCAAAAGGCCGATAATGGGAAGGATACCAATGGTTCAGGCGTTTGGGAGTGAGAGTAAGGCTTTACGTTCGGATGTGCTATGACAAGGGGCATGTTCTCACGAGCAATGTCCATGTGGTTTTACGAGTACTACTTTTTCCCTAATCAAACTCTAGTGTCTTCTTCATAGGAAATGTTTATTAGAATGTTTAGACACGTCATACCTTTTTAACTCACAGATGGCGCAGGGTTGAATTATCTGCAATGACATCAATGCAACTCTGCGTTGCTCTCGGAGCTCAAGCCATGAATTATCCCTGCATAACAAGTTCGAATATAATCTTGAATAATCACTTGGCGGTACTATCAAAGCCACAGCCGCTGAAGGACCTGCATGAGACATAATAAACACACAGGAACAAAATATGGGTCGAATACCATTTGTTCGCCGTCATCTTGTGGTAGCAATGAGCGACGATCTGAATATCTCAATGGTGCAGAATAATGCGGAGCACATCGGCGTATTTAATTACTAAAGCAGTGCTGCATATCGCAATTATAACAAAAGGGACCCAAAGCCTTGGCTCTCCTCGCCAAGTCCCCAGCGGTCTGCCTGGGCTCAACAGACACCATGCCCATGCAGAAATGTCAGTTAAAGACATCCATGCGTCATCTCGCATTTTACCACCAATTCTAAATTGAAATCTGAGACTGATGAATGACGAAATCATTTCAAAAAACCCTTCATTTTCCCACTCAAACTCCGTGACAGGATCGTCCGGCAATCGAGACGACCCTGTCATTTCGGAACTGGAAGTTCCATGTGGCCCGCAAGAAGACCAGGGTTGAGCTTCTGGCAGAAAAGCTATGATGCATACGTACTAGAGACAATTCGATGGCTTTATCGCGGAGACAACTTGACAAACGAAGAATCCGATTTTGTGTTTGAAAGGACAACTCGGCATGTTTCGATAAGGCTGTGTGTTATGGCTTTACTCAAGTTGAAACCCTCACCAAACCTAGATAACACAGATAATAAAGATCGTCGACTTATCAACTGCCCATCTTGTTACTCTCAATTTGCCAAGCATGCTCCTCTTGGCCTTTCTCTAAAGAGTTTTCACCGAGAAAGTGGTCATCCGATAACAGTCCTACATGAGGCTACCCGCCTACGTACGCCTCACGATATCGAGCCATGAAGTCGTTACCACTCTTCCTTCAACCGAGTGCTTACTTTCCGACCCTTCTTGATTTGATTCAAACTCAGATTAGGTACCTATAATACAAACACATATTCTTTAACGCGGCATCAACTTTGGTCCGTCCACTCATAGGCTTAATTATCGGCCCCCACGAATGAATTATCCAATCGACAATCCTTTCGAGTTTCACAGTTTCAGAGCCCGCTCCGTCGACAGGGATGTTTTAACGATCTAAGGGGCAAATTGGGCCCTTTCCCCTGGATCATCCCCGCCACTCGCGGTAATTCTGAGTCTTCCAGCGTCTCCTTGTCCCCAATGGCCACTAGAGCGGTCTCCACAGCGGGCGCCTCTAACACCTCTCCCTCCACCAGTAGTTTCCCTCCCTCTCTTTGACTTCTGGGCTTGCACTTTATTCTTTGCATCTACACAACTCTCGCGCCGTTGGTGGTGATATGGACGCCATTTCTTGAGCCTCTCTTTGACCTTGCGCAGGTTGTCTTCACTCTCTTGATTATTTCTTCATTACATTCCCTTGTATCGACCACTACGAGCGCCATCGTAACCGACTCTTCCGCTAACTCACCGTCCTTCATTCCATCGTCGATTAACGAATCACTCCAATCCTTTACATTCGCACTCGGAAGATGCGGGATACGTTGCTGTCTCAATAACATCATATTTTTACTTTTTCGCCGTTGCTCGACCGACAATCCAAACTCAATCCATACTTTATAGCCACTCACTCATACGACGGACCACCACTGTCCCCGCAAACCTCACGTCCAATCTACAAAACGATCTCCATCACATCTCTCGATCCCTCGATATTTACTTCACTCATTATTAGCTCCATCTATAACTGGAACAAAACAGCACAATGCCCTCGATCGACGTGGCGATGGTGCGGAGCCTTCAGGGCAGCACCTGGGAAATTGTCAGAGACAAGGTCGTCAGGACGATTGTAGCCGACCTTTCACGACGAGACATGATAGCCGATGCCGCGCAAACAAGTGATAATGTTGCGCAAAAGTCGGAAGATTTCGCAACTACCATCTCCAGCTGGGATAACTGTATGAAGGTGACGTGGTGCAAGTAAGTACCTATATATATATCCTCATTGGTCGTAAACATTCTTTACTAACAAGAACCAGATGGCCGGTCATTGGTCTTATGGCTTTTGGAGGACTCATCATCTTCAGTATTGTTTGGTGTGTTATCCGCTGCTGCTGCTGTGGTCTTTCGTGCTGTTGTTCCTGCTGCCAATGCCTCAAGTGCTGCGGGAACTGTTGTGGTGCTTGCGACCCTCCTCGCAGCGCTACGAAGCATCTTGACGACCCCTACGCCGCCCAAAGCCAGTACCATGGATACCGAAGCGAACCTCCCATGAATTCCTCAGCGCCAGCACCACAGTATGGGGTCACAAAGCCCACTCGATCCGAGCCACCTCAGTATGCAGAATTCGAAACAAGCAAAGGTCGAGATGAGGATGCCCTACCCGAAATGCCCAGCTGGGAGGGTGCCAACAGCAAAAAGATAGAAGTTCAAACAGAAGCCGTTGAGATGGAAACTCTCCCTCCGAAGGCGCCTCCTAGTCAGATGGGCGGTATTTCAGCGAACAATTTAGCTTATAACCAACCACAAGGCAACTCGAGTGGCTACCTAGGCGCCAACCAACCCGATCACTACTCACCTATCGACCAAGGCTACGGTTATCAGGCTCCTGGAATGAACCCAATGTACGGCGGTGCTGCTGTCGCATCCCCGGGCTTCAACAACAATGGATACGGCCACAACCAAGGATATGGACATGATCAAGGATTCGAACAGCCTCATGACTATGGTCAAACGCAAGGCTATGGACAACAGGACTACAACCAAAACGTTTCACCTCACGATTATGCAGCAAATTACGCCGGATACCGAGGAACTCCAACCCCAGGCCCTGTCGGTCACGCCAAGCGACCTTCGATCCATCAGGACGAGTACGGCTCTTATGGGCAGGTCCCTCCTCGCCGTTCTCCAGCTATCCCTGAAGACTATGGTTACGGAGCACCTGCCCTTCAGTCACCGATTCTTCAGTCACCCGGGCCTCACAATGATTTCGGCTACGCTCAACCAGCCCGTCAATCTCCGGCTCCTATGAATGATTATCGAGCACCGCCCCCCGCCGCCGAGGCCAGCTACGGTGTAGCCCAGCCCCAGTCTCCTCAGGAGGCGGCTTATCCAGGCTTCAAGCCATACAAGCCATAAGGAAAGGGTTGACAAACTTGATGAAACTTTGGAAATGAACGAAAGAAAAAGCATGTGGCCCGTGTTTGAATATTTCCTGGATATATGGAGTTGTATCTCGCATCTTGTTACAGGCTTTATGCATTGGCGTTTTGGAGTGGGGATTCTATCGACTTCTTTAGGATTTTGGTCTGGATACTCTGGTTATGTTCTTGGAGGACCCAATGATGGACCTTTTTTGTCATTCTTTAGCGACCCTCTTTGGCGGCGCTTCACTGTTCAGGCCTAGGTGATTCTCGCCTAGGAGATGAAACTATGTCGAACTTCATGCAAGCTTGGCGTAATAGCCAAGATTAAGTTATTACATGACACAACATATTTTTGATGAATACCGAATGATATCCTCCTAACTGGAGGCTTGTGTGAATTTGAATTGGAGTCGCTTCTAATCCCGATATGTGTGTAAACCCATCTAATAACGCCCCAGACTACCTGTGAATTGCGTCGTGAGCCTGTCTTCTTCCTCTGTCTGCCCACGAAGAACCCCGAGCATGTACAATATGCATATTTCTCCACGCGCTGGTGAAAAGACGCGACGAATTGAAATCGATACAGGTCGCTTGTGAAAGACAAATGCCACCAGAAAATTCAAGAGTATATAGCAAAGAAATAAACGCCTTGTATAAGGCTTGACCACCTCCTCTTCTACTCTTTGGGGTACAGCTCCGGGGGAACCTTGGCGCGGGGGCTCGAACTACTTCCTATGATTGTTCGATCGTCACCATCACGCGCAGGGTCGTACTCCTCAGAGTCTCTGCTCTTGGGGCGTGGAGAATTGGTGGGACGCATGACGGGCTTAGCTTCCTCGTCGTCCGAGTCGCTATCGGTCTCATGCTCTGAATCGACGAGTCTCACGCGCGATGTCTCGTCCTCGCTGTCGTCGTACCTCCTTCGTCGGTTTTCGTCGTCGGTTTCGTTGGGCTGACTTTCGTGGTTGCTCTCCTTGAGCTTGATGAATGAATCGATAATATAGTATTGCATGGCGTTCATGATGAGAGGGAAGATCATCATGACGAATGCGATTTGCAGCCTCTCGTTGCCCTCAGTCCAACCGAGAGCCCAATCGCCAACCTTTGAGATCCAGGGCATCATGATGAAGATGATGAGGACGCAAATCTTCATGCCGAATAGACCGCAGAAGTAAATAACTGATTGTTTCAACCACCACCAGGCATTCGGTGGGGTGCCGTAGTTTCCTGACTGGACGGACTCGGGGGGTTTACCGACAGGCGTGAAACGGGCGAGGCCGGTGAGGACCTTGAGGAGGATGATGAGGATAGGAATACCGAGGGTTGTCTAACTGATATTAGCAAGTCGTCCTATAGCGGGCGTACAGATTAGCACTTACATCAATGGCGAGGTTGAGGAGGTAGAAAGAGCACGGGTTGGGGGTGTAATTGTCGCCATCGGATCGTCTCGACGTGGTTGCCGCTGACGGGTCAACTTGCACCGAAAGTCGACCGCTTGTTAACATTGACATGAAAATATTGGCAATGTGCACAAGGACAGAACCAAAGACCTGCTTGGACACGTCGAAGAACCAGATCTTGAGAGGTCGCTGAGGTCGTTCTCGCCACCGCTTATAAACAAGCGACAGCAGAGCCAGAGCACCAAGTGCCCCCTGAACAATGAGCGCAAAGGAGCCTAGTAATGAGCACTCCCCATTGGAATCGCCTTCGTCATATGGACTTGGTGCTTCGGACGCGATGAAGGTGGCCGAAGCAGCTGTGGAGGAGGCCATGGAGGCGGCTGAGGCGATGACCGAGGTGGCCATCTCGATAACGGTGGAAGATTGAGCGAGGATCAAGGAAGAAGCATCATCGAAGGCGACTGGTATATCTTGGAAGTTCGTTGGTGGTTGCATGTGGGCGTGGACGATAGATAGGTAGATAGATGATTGATTATGATGTCGAATGTCTCAGTAGAGAGGAGAGAAGTGGTGATGTTTCAGGACGACCAAAAGGGTCCAGCAGGGGCGAATGAGACCCCTTGGAGAACAAAACTCTTACAGAATATGTCGAGAGCTGAAACTTGAATATCTTGGTATTGATTACGGCAAAAAAAGAAGGACCAAAAGAAGATGAAGAAGCGAAAAAATTCGGAAGCGAAAGGGGGCAGGTCAAGAACCAAAATGAGGCGCTTGTGACTGATTGATCATGAACATGCCAGGCAGGCGGCTCCTAAAGTTACCTTCAGACTGTACGTCGTCTAAGCTAGCTAAGCCGCGTGGTTGGTCATGGATATTCGGCTTCTGCTGCTGGTCGTTCTCAGTTTAGACGACTCCAGCTAAGCCTAACTTAATTCAATCTAGACTCTTCAACACAGCCACCCATTGTCTCTTCCCCGCCCAGACTACTACCGTGCTCCACTCCTGACGCCTGTGCCACATTCTCAATCCCCGATTGTGTGGCGTCATGGTTCATCTTCGGTTCAACTTGGCTGTGAAGAAACCTCAGCCAGAGGCTATCAACACCAAAAAAGGTGCAATCGACGACGACGGCTCAACCAACGACGACTAGCTCCCCTAATACCGTCGACTTTTCTACACACAATGCTTCGTCCGAGATTAAGGGTTCCAGGCCTGACTTTTGGTCTTGGCCTGCGCTCAACAGTCAATGTCCGCCGATCGATCCATCATGTTCCCCAGCTGCCGCACGACTATTCCCAGGGCGTTCCCAATCTTATGAGCCCTGGAGGTTTCTCCATCGCCTGGACTGAGTACATGAAGCTTATGGTGGAGAAGCTGAATGCTCTGACTGTTGGTATGTGTGCCATTGACACCCTGGGAGAGCATTGAACGAAGGCAATGTTTCTCAATTAGAGATTCGATTCTATGCCAATACATCAATTCAACGCTTGCTAACACTACAATTGTCAGGCACCGAGCTAGAGGATAAGGACACAAAGACCATCGCTCTCATGACAGCCCGCGAGCCCAACCAGGCTCCCGTCTTCAACTATGCCTCCATGGCGCACAACAACCACTTCTTCTTCCAAGGCATTGCCCCCGCAGGCACCCCCATGCCCGATGCCCTCAAGAGCGAACTCGAGGCCTCCTTCTCCTCCGTCGAGACCCTCCGCCGCGAATTCATCATCACCGCCTCTGCCATGTTTGGCCCGGGCTTCCTCTGGCTCGTCAAGGCCGGTCCCGGCGACTACCGTCTTCTGCCCACCTACCTCGCCGGATCACCCTACCCCGGCGCACACTGGCGCGCCCAGTCCACCGACATGAACACCGTCGGCAAGGACGGCTCTGCCCGCAACTTCATGAACAACCAGGCCTTCGGGTCCAACAAGCGAAACGGCGATCTTCCTCCAGGTGGTATTGAGCTCGAGCCGCTTCTGTGCCTAAACACCTGGGAGCACGCATGGCTGCTGGATTGGGGTGTTGGTGCCGGTGGCCAGGGTGGAAAGGTTGCCTTTGCCGAATCATGGTGGCAGCTGATCGACTGGGAGAAGGTGGCTCAGAAGTCGGGAGTGCTACGACCTGACTTCAAGTCGGCGTAAGGGCAGAAAAATGATATATGATTGCGTCTGTATGTAGATGAGATGTACAGTTAGGGACACGATGTTACGGCATTGGGATAGAGACAAAGAGGCGCGGGAGGAGCGAATTCTGTAAGATATTGTACTCTGCATATACAGGTGGGGAAAATGTACCATTTTATGTCTCAATGAGTCTCTCACTATATCTTGTTTATTGGAGGTCAGAGAAAGGGTATATACGGTTATGCAACCAGTACACCAAAAAGATATAAACACCAAAAATGAACATACAACACCAGGTATTCGCTGGTCGTCACCGACCCAACTACTAATCCGGCGCTTCGTGGCTTGACTATGGGGGAGCGGACGGGACCCCGTATTCTCCACGAGCTGTGGTCGTATGTGATGGTTGAAGTGGTGGGAAAGGATTATATTGTGGTGTTGAGTATCGACTTTCACCAGGATGGTTCAACCCGAGAAGAGGAGTAGCTCTTGCGAATATGTTCAGTCGGTGCTTGGATAAAACAAGACCTGTTTATTCACATATTGATAATCAAGAATAGGTATCCAGTCGTGAAGCTATCCCAACCATCATCCTGATAACATCTCAAAGGTCGGACATTATAGCCAGAATAACATACAAACAGGGATTTGGTGCATTAAGAAAGTGCAAAACAACAATACATCTGAACATCTGAAACCTTTCCCAATAACTAACCCAGTGTTATAAAAGACGAGCAATATAGGGAGCAATACATACATGTTCCCTCGCCTGCATCACATGATCAGCGACAAGCTCTCAGCTAACAATCAGACAGCATAGCATGTAACTACGCATATACCTTGCATCAAATTCCATGAGTTTATGGTTAGCTCACAACAAGTCACAGACATCACAAAGTCCTCGAAACCACACTTATATAAATCATCATGTCATTTTCTTTTCCTATCCTAAGAAGCTAGCCTGAGCTACCTATATGAAGTAAAAAATCAACAAGCGCCATGTGGTATCCGCGTCGTCGTTCATAAAAAGCCTGTGAGGGAGTGGGTTGTGTAGTGTTGTGTTTTCTAAAGTCGTGTGCGAGTGGTATAAAATAGACAGATCGTTCCCCATTGGGGCAATAGCTAAACAATCGAGGAAAATATCCTATGCAACATCCAGTGTTCAAAAAAAGAAAAGGTCATCATTGCTCGTCTCGAGCTAACATTCATCCGCTGTGTGAGCATCCCGCGAGAGAGCCGCAGCAAGGTTTGCATAAGTGGTTGTACGATCTGGCATATAAAAGCACACGAAAACACCAATGCAAAGAAAAATCAGAAACAAGCAACCTGAGTCCCAATGACCAAGGGAGTGGTATCGGGCCAAGGGGATCAGGTCTGAGGTAAATCAACGCAGAGTAGAGTTTTGGTAAATGACAGAAGGCGGATGTGGTGGCTTAGATCATGTTTCCGTTAACACTGATCTCAAAGCCCTCGCCCTTTTGTCTCAAAGCCTTTGCGAGCATGAGCTCACGCATCCAGTCAATGCGATCATCTCGGTTCTTGACAGCGAAATGATGCGTCTTGCCTGTACCATTGACGCCTTCGGCAGGAATAGTACCAGCAGGCTGAAGATGGCTCTCACGCTTACGAAGGCGGGCAGTGTTCTTCTCCTGAGGGATAAGCTGAAAAGCAAAGGCTCCAACGGGGTCACTCTTCTCACGGCTGTGGCTGCCACGAGAAAAGTGCATCGTCTTGAAGGCAGCAGAGAGCTTGGAAGAAGATGCAACGCTTGAGCAGGCAATAGCATAGTCGTCAATATCGACATATTCAAGAGTGCGGTCAATCTCCTCGGCATCCTTGTGCATGTTGAGGCGAGTACCCTTGAGAGTAAAGTAGCCGTCCTGCCACTCATGTCGAAGCATCTTGGTCTTGCGCTTCTTCATGGGACCTTGGTGGCTGATACCGTTGGCAGGGTCAGCGGAAGGAGACTTGCCCTTGGCACCAAGAGGTGCAATCACTGGTGCCAGTGTCTTGTCAGATTCGTTCAGCTGGCCGCGAGAGAAAGGCAGGTTGTCACGAGGAGGAGCCTGGAGAGGCTGCTGAGATCGTGAGCCTCGAGGAGACATAGGTGATGAGGATCCTCGGGAAGGACGGCCAGGGACAATAGGCTTGTTCTCCTGTAAAGAAGGCATCACAGGAAAAGATGGGCGACGGGCTGAAGTGCGAGATTGACAGCGAGGAGGGGAAACATTGTTGTTAGCGGCAGTTGTGCGGTAGTTCATGTCAGGGGGGACGGATTGGGAGAAGTCTCGGGCCACAGGACCAACGGGGACAGCTGTAATGGGAACATCAAGCTCTGAGAAAGGCGTGCCGTGACGGAAGCTAGTCCTGGGTGTCATATCCAGATCAGGCGATTGAGGGCTGGTCCTGTCTGTCTGATAAGGGGCAAAGCCAGCTTGCTGCTGCTGTTGCTGTTGGAGCTGCTGCTGATGTTGGGCAAATGACTGATGCTGTCCTGGCTTCTTCTGAGAAGGAGGAGGCACAGAAGAGGTACCCAGACGTGAAGGCTGAGGTTGAGGCTTTCCGGGAATGGAGAGCTTGGGCAGTCGGCGCAGGCCTTGGTGAGGATGCTGAACCTGAGTGGCCGGCGCACCATCAAATGGAGGGGTGGGGGGCACATCAGCACTGCAGTCTCCCTGTTGCTGGTGCTGGAAACTGAGAAATTGCCTGACATTGTCTTGAGGATCTCTCGACTGAACGTCGCGGAGAGATGCTTCATAAAGGTACTGCAGAGGGGGCATGCCAGGGCCCAGAACATCTGAGGACGCGACAACAGAAGGCTCAGCATCCGACACAGGACGCACCTTGTTAGGATCCAATGCTTTGGCTGTCTCAGGATTGCCAGCATCTCCAATCCTGACGGTACCAGTGGCGTTGATATCCACATGGGGATATTCTTTCATAAAGGCCCGGATCAGCTGCTGTTGCTTCTTGTACTTGGAGCAGTTCTCTCCCTTTGAGCAATGATGAGGCTTCGGGATAACCTGTTCAATGCCGATGATAGACACTGACTCGAAAGGGGTAATGTCATCTCCATTTGTCCTTGCGCGGTGCCTTCGCTTGCTGCTCTGGCGATGCTTAAGTCCACCTTGTTGCCCTCTTCGAGCCTCTCTCACAACTTCCCTGCTTGGCGCATCCTCAATTGGTGTTTCTGGTCGAGGTGATGCAGGTCGGCTATCCCTCAGTGCCTGGATTTGATGCCAGACCTTAGTCCTGATACCAAAAGACTGAATGCTGAGTTCCTTGAGATCTTCAAACTTGAGCGTAATCAAAATCGCACCACTAATATCATTCTCCATAAATCGGTCTGCCACGGAAAGCTCAACGCCAGCATTGAGCATGGCCTGCGCAACCATCTCGGTAGTCCATGAGGCGAGAGTCGTGGTATCGAGTTCCGCATCAGTATACTGGAAAGGACTGGCCCGTGGTGGTGGTGGCTGAGGTGTGATGAGAAAGTCGGAAATATTTCGAGGTCCCTTGGGAGTCATAGGCGACAATGTCAGGATAATGTCGTCTTCGACGGATAAGTATTGATCGGTCGAGTTACGAAACAGATGAGGTCCTCGAGGGCCTTCAACTTGCTTCGGAGAATATTCAACCGGACCTTCTTGGCTCCTACTTGATCTTGGTGTTGGGACCTCATCATAAGAAGAAACTGTTGTAAAACTAGGTTGTCCGGCCTGTATACAATTGTTAGTGCCTATCGAATCTGGATGCGTTTCCGTATAAAACACATACCGATTGCAAACTTATACGAGGCGAGTTGTCCTCCTCATCGCTAATAATCTCATCCTCTTCCTCTTCCTCCCAGTCCGTATCCACGAATTCCGTTGCTACTGAAATTGGTCGCTCTAATATTTGAGAGTCATTCTTAAGAGTGAAGAAAGTGTCGCGAGGTAGAGGTTGCTGTCGCATTTGTGAATATGTTAGGCGGTCTCCGCCCCGAAAAGATGTGTACTCCTATGGGTCAGCGTGTTAGTGATATCCATCATATTCACTGTCGAGGCTCTCCCACTTACCATTTTGGAGTTTTTATAAATGGATATCAAGTTGTTGATGCTACCAGGCACCAAATACTGTTGGCGAGATGGAGTTTACCAGCTGGTAACTGCTTAGTATCGCCGTTGCCGGCAGTTGCTTCTTTAGAACTCAGTGCTTGAGCACGATTAAGCAGGCGCCTTGAAACAAATAGAAACAAACGAAGGAAACATGAGCCTCGTGGCGTCGAGGGGATAATACACAGGTCGCAAAACTTGGGAGGAGGGGACCAGGGGAGTGAGCGGGCGGTTACGGGACGTTATGTATGCACTATAGCTCGGTGCTCGAGACTGAGGGAACCAGCATGAGCATGAATAAGTGGTCACGGAGTGGATGGGGACAATAATAGACTTGGGCGAGGTGGTCTCTAGGGGCCTTGGGGTACTGTACCGTAGCCCAGTCAGTCCTTAGACCCTAGATCCTTGTACCCTGGCTTGTTCGGCGGGAGAAGAGGGTGGGATAAGAGATCCTAGGTCGCTAAACGGGATGCTGCGGCTTCATCACACCGGCACGGGACGCAGGAAGCAGAAAGCAAGCAACATGTTATCACCAACAGACCAACATGTAGATCATCGCTGATCGATTGCATTAGACTTGCAAGCAATATGAGAAAGCCGTCGTGGTAGGAAAGACCTGAGATGGAGGACAAGAGGCCTCTCTCGATGAGGAGCATGGATAGACGAGACCATTAATCCCCAGCGAAGAGCAGAGCATTGGAGCGTGCGCGGCGTCAAACTGCCAGTATCAATTGGGCCTTCAGTCCGGGCAGAGTGGCTGCGTCTCGCGTGCAAAAATGCACGTCCAGTCACGTTTCTCTACTCTGGTCACGAATCAAAGGTGTCCGGGGCCGGGGGGCTAGATGCTGTTAGAGAAACATTGTCTTTGCCGGGACGCTTGATGACGATGCTTGAAGAGAACAACCCCGGTCCTAGTTAAACAGAAGAGCGTGGGGCGCCATGCCTCGAAGCTGTCTGTGCTCGTCGATTGGCTTAACCTGGCGCACGTTGCGACCCTGACTCCTGAGGCGTTAGGCTTAACTTGGTCGAGCACACCCAATCTCCATACCCACCACAGCTGACGATCCGTTAGTGCCACACCTTGGTCAATTATAGCGGCGGCCCTAACGAGCGTTTAAGCGCCGGGAGCTTGAGTTTCTCACCTTAGCTTAGGTTGTGCTGAGTGAGTGACTAAGTGAGTGAGTGAGTGAGGTGAGGTTGGGTAACGAACGAGTCAACGTACCATACCTGGTAATTCAAAAGACCTGGATTTTAGCTTGGTGATAATGTCGACATCAGATATTATCTCATCCATCAAGAGAATTGACCACGCCCAATTCAATGGACCGAAGTGATAGTGATGATGGATGCCTCTGGCAACCCTCAGAACAGACATGATCAATCTCTTTTCCACACTCTCTCATCCCGTTTTCCAATTGCAAGTTGGATCTTATCTCCTCACTTCGTCTTCTGCAAGCCATCTGCGTATCCGTACTCTGTTCTTCGTACATACATACAGTAGTGAGTTTCCTCTGCACTCTGCAGTGGCAGGGTCATCACGGACCAAGTAGCTTCGGCATAGGAGCGGGAGACAAGCCCCATCATTTGCATGCAAAATCCTCGAGAAACGAGAATAAACGACCGGCATGGATCGGTACTCTCATTTCTACTATACGATGCACTGTATGGGGGGTTCCTCATCTCGCCTCGCATGCATTTGTCTTTCAACTAAGACATTGCCATACTGTACGTTGGGATACATATGAGTTGTTGGCATTGCCTTCATCGACGACGTGGACATGTCGAGTGGGATTTGATATCTTGTTCAACGTATTATTCCCCTGCGTGCTGTTGTCAAACGTAACACCATGGCGTTCTTGGACATGAAGCTAGCCATGTGACTTGGGTGGTAGAGCAGATGTATGTAAATGTGAATGTATGTGAACGTGGAAGCTTGTGCGCCCTTGCAATTGTAACGGCGATTATATTTCCGATCCTGGAAAGTTTTCTCTTGTCTCGCATCTCATTCTTCAGGAACAAACTTTCCAACGGTCGAGACTCTTTCCCTGAGGCTGGAAGTATCCAAGGCACCAAAAACCCTACCACGCCGGTTCTGTGGCTGTGGAACCGGAAAACGTTACATCTGAAACTTTGTGTCTTTGACTCACACGTGCCTCGAGATAGGCACAGTAGGTCTCTCAAGCCCGTGTTCGAACTCGTTCGAATGTGTTGGGTTATGGAGCTATACCAGCCCCAGGGCCTAGCCCAGCCTCCGCCACCATTCTGTGTAATGTGAGTCCCTGTCAACCAGCTTCAACACCAAGTGATGATGGGTCTTGTAAATTTTTTGCCGTGTAATTGCCATCCTCGATTGGCGGAAGGCAAGGGATATGTTCGGGCAGCTACACTCCCGAACTAGTCCAGGCCGACACGCCACAGACGAAAAGACAGATGGCATGTTCTCCTCAATATGGCCTTTCCGCATTACATACTGCCGCGGCTTGTGCTCGGTGGCTCAAAGGTCCCTGGATCGTCTAGGTAACCCAGGTTGTGCCCCCACCAACTGACTCCAACTCCAAGCGCAACTGCTGTGAGGCCCTCTATCAAAGCCTACACGAGTCCCTGTAGAGAGTCCCTGTAAAGAGTCCCTGTCGGATTCTTACTCGGCCCACCACCTCCTCAACCCCGATTTCCTCTTGGGGGAGTGCGTTCACTTGGCGAGAACGGACGCTAATCTTGGCCCTATGTCGATCAACAGCCAATCATAATGTTCAATGATGCTCTCTTCCACGAATCAAATAACAAGAATTGAACCGGTAGGCGAGTGGGACGAACAGTGTCTCTTTCGCTTGTTGGCCTCCAGCACAGCATAGCTACCTTATGATTGATTTTCAATGCAGTCTCCGTACAAGTCAGGCGGATCAGGGCGGCATGAGTTGGTTGGTTCTGGCTTGGTCTTCCTCCGCCTCATCCACAGCTCAACTATATTTTGCTGGGCTCCAAACTTGATTTTCGCCTCTTGAATGGTTCAACGAGTATTGCTCATACTGGCGGTCAAAGGCTTGATATCTTGTCTTGCTCATCGTGTGACTCAAGGGCCGCGGCCAAATCCGCTCACATGAGCAAATTCAATCCGCCTTGGGTGCAAATCTCAGTCTATCACTCGAGGGGGCGGTGACAATGGACCGATACTGTGCTCTATTCCTTGTCGAGAGAGGTATTCGAGCTTCGCAGAAAGACAGGACAAGTCTAAGACGTGGGGTAATGTGGTGTATGCAGTGTATGCTAGGATCTGGCAGTTTGCGCACACTCGTTCACACTGGGAATGGATTAGTTCTGCTGTGGTTTCCTCAAAGCTGTTCAAGCTTGACCTTGTCGGCCAAGTCAATCAAGCAGCCCAATTCACTAGCTAAATCGGGGATCTCGGTCCAAATATGCCAGTCGTTGCGAGGAATTGAGGAGATGACAAACGGCTCAGCAAGCCGAGGGTGAGTGGCTTTGGGGCGTGGTTGGTTGAAAATGAAGCTCTGAGCATAACTATCTGCGATTGCAGAGGTGTCGCTACGGTGATTGCAGATGAATTGATTTACAATGGTACCCAAAGCATGCAAAACGTATTTTTCTGTGCCTGGGCTAAGATGCAGTGTGACGCGATGTTGGTTCACTGCATTTCCATGAGAAAGATAATGGGAGATCTGATGGTGCGGGGTTCAAGATTATGATTCTTGGTGTAACACGACATGACTTCCACTTTACTGCATGATTTTTTGGTGGTACCTACCTTCCAAATAACACAACCTACCGAGTTCTCAATATTCAAGTGTAGGGTAGCTCCACCACGAGTTACCGTCGTCAGCACGTATCCTTCAATGTTCTCGGTTAGCGACAGCTTCCACTTACATTGACACAGCATATACCGTATTCCTTGAATTTTCTCTTTCAATTGCGGTCCCGGAGTGGATTCTCTTGATACCTAATATCTTGAAAACACCCGGTGTCTCGAATTGAGTTGCTTTGCTAACGGGATATTCCCAAGTCCAATATACCATCGGAATGCTGCCGTAGGATTCAAAGTCCATGATAAACAATTTCTTCTGCGACCCAATGGACGTGCATAACCTCATCTGGAGCCACCGATTGGCCTCGCGTCCGTCAATCGCAATCCGACGGGGGAATAACCGATCCCGCTCTAGCCTCTTGGTTAGGATGCCCTGTCTGACCCTGTCACTTGATCCTTGCAACGACCCTCGCTTGATACAGCACAGTAGAAAATACGCGGCCTGCTAGCATCGAAATCTTTGACTTTTCACAATTTGACTTACATGAGAATGCGACAGTGACAACAGCTAAAGCTTGATTGATCCTGGCTGGCATCTCATGGCATGTCTAGATGCAACAGGAAATAAGCAAGCAAGCATGGATAGAGTCAGTCAAAGTCAGTGCGCACCAAGTTAGTGTTTTGTTCCCGCTTGCTTCGCATGTTATGCCCGTCTCCCGTCCAGCCTTCGGCCTCAAGTTAGGATGTTTTGCATTGAGACATAGACCATGATCTTTTACGGATAAGACTCATCGTCGGGTGTCCTCACCGACTGGTCCGCGCCTTATACCGGTGACGACGATGGCTGTAGTGAAATTCGGAGCTTCGAGACATTCAAGGGCTAGTCAACGCCATACCAGTAGTTTTCTTTTTTTCCACGTAGTCATCGATCGTGGTGTCTCACCCTGGAGTTTACTCAAGCCAAGACTTCAGATCGAGTTCGATGGATCACCCGACTCGAAGAGCGGCGGCCGACCGACAAGGAGGCTGGAAACCCATGAACTACAGTACATCTGCGAACAAAAGTGCTGTTGGCTGGCAACACATAACGGGTAGCTGCTTGTTGAGGAACTTGATTACGAGACTTGAGCGCAGTGCAGGGGATCGAATATCGACCCAAGTCAAGTCAAGTCAAGTCGAGTCGGGTCACCACTTTGTTGGGTGACAAAGCTGGAACATCTCCGCATCTAAACCGACGACGAATTGTTAACCCACAAGGGCCAAGCCACGGTGTCCGTCATTCTTCTCTACAGAGAAAGACCAGAAAATACAACATAGGGTAAGGTAGTCGAGGACGGCAGTCAGACCGTCACATCTGAGCTCTCGGTTCTCACTTTTTTTCGATGCAACCCCAGCATCACATCACAGTGCCATTATCAGTCCATGTGCCCTCCCGATCCTGGCCCGAGCCAATCCCTCCCACTATTCACCCTCTCCACTTCTGTAACGTCTTCAACACACATCTAGAATGTCCCTCACCATTAACCAATAGACCATCCAAAGCTCACTTCTGCGGAATCTCACATGATGCCAAACTAATGCGACCTCCTCGACCTCTGTGGGCGTTGATATCACAGGTCGCATTATGGGCGAGCTTCTGGAACCTCGAATGGGGATTCAAGAAGTCGAATCACTTCGGTCCTACAGGGAGTCTCCATCAAGAAAACATGATTGTCATGGGAGGCTAGGCGGGGAAGATGAGGGACTGCAAAATGGTGATGTTAGTGTGAGCAAAGCAAAGTCAAATCCGCACACACCACCGCAGCCTTACAGTACAGTACAGTACTAGTTTACCAGGCTTATCTGATGATCCTTGGCTGTCGAGAGAGAGAGTTTTTTTTTGACCGTTGGGATATGGCTTGTCCCTTGACAGGAGCAAGGGGCCTGGTCAGCTGGAGCCTCAAGTTAGCCTTCAGCTTCGACTTCATTTGGATGATCATACCACTCTCATATGCAACATGCTTGGCTCTATCTCTTGGAGACGAGCAAAACAGCACAGTATAAACCATGATTTCAAGGGCCATAGATGTGCGATTAACTTCCCGTCAGAGTTTGGACCGGCCCGCAAGGGACAAGAAGCTCGTCCCGCGGACCCTTCAACGGCCACGGAAAGGCCCACAAACGTGGTGGTGTGTTGAGTCAGAATACGAGACCAACACAAAGGAACTCGAGGCACCAAACTCAATATCGGCCATAACTTATAAGACGAGAGATATCAGAAAGCTTCTTCAGCCACACATGGCTAGACCGTCTAAAACGTTACCCAACAGGCACATCACACTTTTGATCGTCGACGGCGGACATAACTTTGCTCCGGTCAGATCGAGATGATTCGCGTCGAGATGATGAACCCCGTCGAGATGGAGGGTGAGCATCAAGTTACCATAGTTGCTCTGTGACATTCGAGGTCGGCCACATATCGAGGCCTAGGTCGACAGGGTATCAAAATTGCAGTGCTGTTAGACTGTGTGATTGAGGTGACGAGTCCATGTCAAAAAGGAGAGAAATTTCGATAGGCACAATGTGTTGATGAGGTTTCAATGAACTCGCGAAGCTCAGTTGTATCGACGTTTACGAATACTACGTGGAACGCAGATCAAAATGTTGATATGTTAAGACATCGTGGCAGAACCTTCGGCATTCGGTGTAGTTGAGTTATGCCATCTGGAGGATTCGGATAAGTTCAGTCTCCTTGCCAACAAGGACAAGGATGCGAAGGGCAGACAAACTGTATTGAGGAGAAATTTAGCAAAGAGCAAATTGTTCCATAATTAGCACAGAATGATAGACCCTTGATGATGGCCTAATTATGCCGGTATGGACAAGGGAATGCGGGCAAAATTAAAAATAGATGTGCAAGTGAAGGTTGGGATGTGACGAGATGTGATGGGATCTGTTAGCGCTGGAGTGGTGTTGCATCTGTCGAGCCAAATAAGTTTAAGCGCCAGAACATGGAATTTAGCCCAGATTCTGCAGAAGCAGCAGCTAAAAGAGGGGGCTAAATGTTAAAATAGTCTCCGGCCTAGACGGGCCCGGGCCCCGATGGTCTCATGGGAAGGACAGAAACGGTCTGTTCGTGAGTTGAGTGAAGCAGGGATCAAGGATGTCACGGGATGAACAGATGAGAAGACGATGAACAACCGGAGGAGGCCGGTAGTGTTTAATTTGTAGCGAGCGCGGGTATTTCACAATGACTCGCATTGGCGGGGGAGCCATATGTCCATGGCTTGACTAGGCCACACTAGGAGTGGACTTCATAGAATTGACAGGTGATAGTGTGATAGATGATATAAACGTCTGCCTAGAGTGTGAGATATTAATTAATACAAGATCAGGGCTTGAAGGCTTTAGTGTTTCTAGATGGGGTCGGCCTTGTTCGCACACTTTAGGTGTCTTGATTGGAGTTGTAGATGGTCAGGATCTCAGGATGGTGTTGAAGTTTTGATGCTTTGTGTAAGTTGGAGATAAGATACGACAACCGGAGCAGAGTAAGGCCGTTTCAATGACGTTTCCAGATACAGTAACTTTCAAGATAGGCTAATGTACCTTGCTAGTCCAATGGAAGGATCATCCAAGCTCTGGGCATGTACAGTGCTGTAACTTGAATGGCCTGGCCCTGCATGCTCATCTCGTGGTGGTGTAGGGGAGAACCAACATGGTTGGCAGGTTTACAGAATACTTTGAGAGCTAGTTGGTTGCAATTGGACGGAGATTTCGTGATCTGACCGTTGGTTCTCCTCTTCATCTGTACTCCAGATAGACACAGCCTCCTCCACAAACACACCTAAGCATGTTATCAAGATAAGATTGATCTTGTGTTGCCACAACGATAGCTAACACTGACACCTTCTTCATGATCAATAAACAGTCACAAGAAAGAAAATGATATCAAAGCAAAGCATCGTGACCCGTTTTTGGCCGCCCGTGATTGCCCGTAATGGTACGCTTATCACATCATGACTCCCAGGGCCAGCCTTGGGTTTCCCCGCTCCGCTCGGTGTTTTGTTGATCACCTCAAGCTTGGTCAAGGTGCAAGGTTCGGGTTCTTGAGCTAGCGAGGGCCCCCTGGAACGATGCTCGACCAAGGCGGCAGAGATCACGGTCTTCTGGCCTCTCATTCGCCAGGAACCCAGAGCTCCCCTGTCAAGCCACCTGCGGCTCGGGGCCAATCCAGATCTGAGGAAGGGCAATGGCAATCAGGAAGCTAACATGGTTCGGGTCTAGCGCATCTTGAGGCGCTCCTCCGCGGCAGAAGGACCTCATCGGTTGGTCCCGTCCCTTAATGCGCTAATGCACGCATGTCACCCTCCGCTGTCGAATCACGGGCCAGAAACCCTCTTTTTCACAACGACATGCCTGCTCACCAGACCGATCTTTACTACAGAATGCGACATGACCAGGCCTGGCGCCAGCAGAACTTTTCACGGATCAGCCACTGGACAGCGTGGTAATGCCAGGTCATGTCCACTGAAGGACAGGCCGGCTACAGAAGGTTCTGTACTGACTGCTACGGCGTACAGCAGAGGACTGCGTATGTACCGTACCGCGCTGCATGAATATTGAGCGCCATTCTTCACATACCCGTTAATAACCTCAGTTAAGCTAACTTCTTGCCGCATATTTGCAGCAATCAGATGCTGTCTCGCTGACTCTGGCTTCCTTTATACCTTAACCACTACGTCGTAGGCTGTGGCTAACACTGAAGGTCAACAGAGCTAAACAAGGCAGAGGTATGTCAATGCTCTCTGTAAACCCATTACTCAATCTTGACTCGTTCGTTAATTTATTACTTACAAGGTCTTTTCAACACCCGTGACCTAGACTCATGGAATTTCTCTCAACGACCCCCGCACTGTTAGACGTCACCCAAATTCACCCCTGTTCAGTACAGCACCTGTACTGTACCACCCAGCCATGCCGGTATTATTTTCAACTGGAGACTTGGTGCCTGAAGGGCCATTCATGGAGCTTCTGGCTTCTCGACCGGGCTGCGGGCAGCCACTGCAATACTGCACCCATGAGGTCTTTTGCCGCTTGACCAATCTGATGGTTGACCGCCTCTTTGACCATTCTATTCGTCAAAAATCTTCTAGGTACTTGGCCAGGGCATTTCAATGCTGTCAGTCTATCTCCGTTACGTCCTAGAGCCTAACAGGTTTCTGGACCGATCGTCCTCCTCGGCCGAGTTCCAAGACATGAAGTGTCAATATGACTCGCAAATCGTGAATTGTTCAACAGCACATGGCTGCACTAGATGCCACTGTTTAATGAACCCATCCCAGATGCGACCGAATAGAGTTTTCAGAACAGCACAGTACAGTCTCTGCGAGTTGATCATGGAACGACCCTGCTATGGGACCTTGAATAGAGAATGTGAGCTAGTGTAGTGGTTGGATCCTTGCTGTGCGACCTTTTGACATTTCCCCTCTTCCGGTGAACATACTCGCGCCTTTACGCATATGCAGACGCAGGTGCATGAGCCCGGTGAGCTTCTCTATCAGCATCAGCATCATCATCACAATGGTGGGGTGTTACTGCTTGGTATAGAAATAGATATTGAGCGAGCAACCCATACTGATCACGACACAGATCCACTGCATGAAATCTTGCTCGACTCACACTTGATCTCTACACACTCTTTCAGCCAAGTGAACGTAGACTTCAGCCTTCTCAGGAATTAAATGATAGTTGAATCGGGTATGATCAACCCAAGACGACAAGTGGAGGGCCTCAAATCAGAGAGTGAAAAGTCAAAGTCCAAGCTCGCTCGCCTCGCATATCCTCCCGCGAGGAGCTAGATCTGAATGGGCTCCAACCCCCTCTCGATGAGCTCTTCATGCAAGCAGAGTGGCTGCCAGCTATGTTCACGGACGACCAGATGGGCACACCATGCGCGACTTTCCTTTTTGGATGAGTGAACCCCTGCTCGCCTTATTGCCTTGTGCACATCTATTCCTAGAGTAGAGTTCCGATGGGCACAGGGAGACCACCTTTTGGCCGACTCTTCTCATTGGCTTCTCTAAGCGCAGTCGCTGGCTCTGGTGCCATGGCATGCTCGTAGTGCATGATGCAAAAATAGAAACACGATGATGGGAAGCCATCATCGAATCGACGTGTGAAGGGCCGCGAGAGAAGCGGCCAAAATATAAGGATTTAGCCCTCCAGCAGCCGCCCAAGAATTTTGCCCTCTTTCTTCTTCGTTATGTTCAGAGATTCCAAGTGTCGCCAAAGGTTCTCTTTTCCTCTCTTACCGCCAGCCCTCCTCATCCCCTTACAATATTCAGTTACAAGCAAGCCGGACTTGCCTTGAACCAGTCAGTCATTACGCAATTTCCCAAAAGGACATTTCGATTCGAAACAAACAAACGAAACGAAAGATACGGACGATACGTTGTGGTTTGATACGTTGGCCTGGTTGCCACTTACACAACTGCACACAGCACAGCACAATTCGCTCAGAAATACATATTTTCTGTCCGATACAATAGCACTAATTTAATTTTCGACTTGTTGAAACGGATTTTCACAACTTTGGGATTCGATATCCCTCCCCCCCGGTCACGTTTCTCAACGCCCAACCCAACCCCTTGGCTTGTTCTGGATCCTCAGCCCGGCAGCTTAAGGCAAAAGACAAGCAAAGCAAAGCCAAACACAGCAAAGCAAGGACAACTCCATCCCGTCCCGCTCTGATCGGCTCCACATTGGACTAAACGTACAGTGCGCGGTGGTCCCTGATTACACAGTACCACACCCCCCTTGTCCATCCCACGCCCCTCCTGGTCCCCTACCACGCCAATACTCTAAGGACCAGCATCGCAGCCTACAAATGTCTACGCTGCCCCCCGACCATCGTAAAGGCGTGTCGCGAGCAACTGGAAACACCGTCAACATGACTGTATCTCAGTCTTCAAAGGTCAAACCGGCCTCAAAAGCCAGCAATGGCAAGCCAAAGACAAAGACTCAGATGCATCGTCGCTCAAGAACAGGTACATACAATCCAATTCACTTACACAGCCGGCCAAAAAGCACATGGCTAATATGAATGTCACAGGCTGCTATACTTGCCGTTTGCGACGCAAGAAATGCGACGAGGGAACTCCAATGTGCACAGCCTGTAAGCATCTCGGCTTGCAGTGTGAGTACAAGCGACCCATGTGGTGGAGCAACAACGATATGCGAAGGAAACACAAAGAGGACATCAAGATGATCATCAAGCGCAAGAAGCTCTCTGAGAAGTCATCGCATACCATGCAGAACTCTGTCTCGGGCTCTCCTCCTGGCCTCACTCACTCTCTTCCCACATCAGCCACCTTCACTGATCCTCTCGACCGCACAAGATCCGCCTCCATTGACTCTCAATTCCCAGCTGCTTTCAACTTCAACAGCCCTCCCAGTGGCAATGAGTATGGATTCGGTGCGCCCATGCACCCCGAGTTCATGTTCGGCAGCTACTCACCCTATGAGATCGATGTCAAGACAGAGCGACAGATGTTTGTCAATGATGTCCCTACAGTTCGCGAATCCCACATCTCCACCTTCAGCACCTACCACACTCCTCCTCCTGCTGGTACAGTTCTGCCCAATGATCCTCTTGATGGTGAGTGGGCCGAGCAGATGTTCCAAGATCGCAAGCAATCCCTCTCAGAAGAGACCCTCAACTGCAACTTCTTTGACTTTTCCCACGGTCCTTCAACAGAGACGAGGCAGGTCCAGATTGAATTGGATGAGAATGATCAGCGTCTGTTGGATCACTTTATCCAATTCGTTCTGCCAACCATCTTCCCCATTCTTGAGTCCAACCAACACTGCTCAGTCAGCTCTGATCTCATCCTCCCTGCTCTTCAATCAAACAGCGCCTACCTTCACTGCTGTCTGAGCGTGGCTGCTCAGCACCTCAAGTCGTATAACAATGGCTCTACCTCTACTGAGGACATTGACAACGATATCATGCGCCATCGCTATGCTACAATTTGGGCTCTGTGTGAGGCTCTCAAGAAGGATGAGAACCACCAGCAGATTCTCGAGGCGACCCTTGGCCTCATCTTCTTCCAGTCTGTCGTCGGCCGATATGACGATGGCCTTCTGGATATTCCTTGGCACCAGCACTTCCAGGCTGCTATCAGCCTGGTACAGAAGCTTGACCTCCCCGGGATCGTCTCTGATCCTACCCGAGCTTCAATGCAAACTCCTTTCAACATGTCTCTCTCCTCATGGATTGACATTCTCGGTGCTACCATGAAGGGTCGCTCACCAACATTTGCGCACACTTACCGCGAGAAGCACCTCTCTCAGCTCAACCCCAGCCTTGGTCTGCGCGAGCTTATGGGATGCGATGATCGGGTCATGTACCTCATCTCTGAGATTGCCTGCCTCGAGTCCCTCAAGAAGGACGGCATGGACGATTTCACACTCTGCCAGCATGTTTCTGCTCTTGGCGAACAGATCAGCTTGACTGAGATGGGAGATGCAGGTCCCAAGATGCCATTCAATGCCAACGGCAGCCTTTCGCCCAAGCAGCTTTCCAAGAACATGACCATGGCTTTCCGCATTGCCGCACGCATCTTCCTCTGCAGTCTGGTCCCTGGATTCAACCCCAGACAACCTTCTCCTATGGGACTGGTTGAGAAGCTGACAACGGTGCTTCAACATATCCCTTCTGGCCCCAATGGGTTTGACCGCAACCTTGCTTGGGTCTACCTCATTGGTGGCTCCATCAGCGTCTCTGGTAGCACATTCCGAACTTTCTTCGAGGATCGTCTGGCTCAGCTAGGCGACTCAGCTCGGTTCGGCACAATGGGACGTGTAGCCACCCTCTTGCATGAGGTGTGGGCTCAGAATGACAGCCTCTCGGGCGTGAGCACCCCCGGGTCCACGACGTCTGAGGCGGGCCAGCTGCACATCCACTGGCGGGATGTCATGGAATTGAAGGGATGGGACTTTTTATTGATCTGAGCACTAATTTCTGCAAACCTTCTTGGCTGGCCTTTGAAGGGTAGCAGGATTGGGCTGGGTGAAACCATCAAGTTCTGCTCTAACCTTCTTTTCATTAACATGAGAGCGGCCAGGACCACCTCATCAGGCGAAGCAGGCATTTGCCAGCCGTCGAGGACCAGGATCGGAACCGACAATTCCATATCCTATACGAGGTTTTGTCATTCACTTGCTCTCTATCCCGAAAGGGTGGAGAGGTTTCTTTCTTTATTCTTTATTATACTCTTTCTTTTCAACTGATATACAATGATACCTACTGGGATGGGTTACTAGAGGAAGCCGCAAGGCGTTTTGAGATGAATGTGGAATACAAAGAGCGACACTTGGACACCCCACATCTCGACACAGTTTTTTTTTATACAGGGGACGAGGCGTTAGGGCATGCATAGGATGATTGGTAGGAGAAGCAGCATAGCATCAAGAACAGCCATGACCATATGCAGGAACAAACGGGGCGGCAGCAGGATACCGCCATATGTGATGGTTCATTGGATGGAAACGGTCGAGCACCGCGAGACTCGGAATCACTCGCTATTGTTTATTGCTTTTACTTCATATGATACCAAGCGGGCGATGGTATGGGGAGATAACACGGCGTAAGGCGGGACAGGACTGGGGATAGAGAGGTTGTGCGGGACGGTGATATGAAAAGAGAGGCTATCGGAAGCTGGATATGGGCTAGTTCCCAGGATGTATTACATACAAGATAGGATATCTATGGCCTTGTTAGGCAAGACAAGGAATACAATGAAGAAAGCACACCATTTCCCCAATCGTTACTACACGCCGTGACATTTACTATATTGCAATGATTAGATGAGATTCACAGTATCTGTCTGATCATGTAGCATCACACCATAATACGGGAACTTTTTCGCAGTGCTGACAGCAAGGCTCTGAAAAGGGATCCCAAGCCCGAGAAGCACAACTAGGATAGGCATTAATGCCTCGTCCAGATTACATTACATTACATGGCACTACACCACCTCGCCTTACAGAATAGTTTTTCATCCGATGGGTTCTTTCTGTTCGGTGCTTACTTATCCCCTGGAACAGTCAGCATCATCACACCACGAAAGCCGGGGAGAGATATGTGCTCCGTGGGGGTGACATTGATTAGATGCAGATATGGGTTGTTACATTCGGCATCGACAGGGAGCTTGTTAGTGGTCTGAGCATGTTTGTACTGTATCACACGTGTTGAAGAATTGAGGCCTTGCCCCTGTAACTAGCTGTCTGTGGTGGGATGCGGAGAGAGAAGCCGTATGCGATGCGATGCAATGCTATGCCATGCCATGCAAATGCAGTGCGAGGACAATTCATTATATATGTAGTTTTAGTTCGAAAGCATCTCTGTTATCTATATCATCCTATAGACAATCTATATTAAAGCCGAATCCATGCACCATCTTGATCCGTGAATTCCGTACGAGTCGCAGTGCATTTACAGCGAGGAACAGAGAGGCACCAGCACAGCAGCGCAGCGCAGCGCATCTACAGTAGGAAAACTTAGAGAGAGACACGTATTCTGAGCACTTACATAAAAGGGCGAACTACATGAAAGCGAATACGTTTTTCGGCTTCGAGGCTTTCAGACAGTGCGCAGAGTAACTGGCTCTCATGGCTTACATGCCCCCTGTAGTGCATCTTTTGAACATGTACAGACCGCAGCAGAGAAGACGTGGACTTTTTGCCTCTGCCGAGGTCTAGTCCGTTCTGGATTGAGATGCATTTGTGTGGGAGTTAGGCCAAGGGTGAGGTTGGCATGCAGATCGGATACAACCGGGAATATTACAGTGATTACATGGAGGGTGTAAGTTGCTTTGTATCATGATAATGGGTGTAGTGAATTACCAAGTTAGTCACGTTACAACAGACAAAGAATTCTTGAAGAATGTATTGGAGATGGTGTTTTGGTTCTTTGTTCTTGTGGCACCATCAAAGACATTGAAACATTCATTGGTTTCAATCTTGTCAACCTAAAGTTCATCATTCACCTGAATCTATCATGTGTTTGTAGTTCACTCAACTCTCACTAACATGACCAAATCAAACATGAGAGAAAAAACGAAAGAGAGGCAGCCCATAACCATCACGGAACAGCCGTTGAAGCCTAAATAACACAGCACTCAACGCCTGGAACTGGTCTTCAAACAGCGACCATTTTGTTAAACATTCATCTCATTGGCTCTCATCCCGTTCCGTCCTGAGTCTAGAAAACTACGCGCCCAACCTTAGCGCTTGGCCACGAGCCTCCAGCGCCCGAGACAGTCCCCCCACAGCTGGACTTTTACTGGTCTTTAGAACACCAGCAGCCAATCAGAGACATACATGGCCGCGCGCTTAATGACTTCTGAGACTCCCAACCAACCACAACATATGAATCTAACTCTTGGGCTGTCTCAACCATGGGGACATCATCGCCAAACAAACCCGCTTCTATATTCTCCAGATCTAGTAGTTCTAGACTGACGATCCGGCGCGTCGAGTGACAGGCCCTAGACCCTCTGTGAAGCGACTGGCTCTCAGCCTCTCCATCCAACCGCCCAAAGGCCTCTAATGCGACAGTTGAGCCTGAAATATCGTTCACGAATGGGTCGAGATGACTCTAAACGGACAAGGCGGCAAAGGCAAGCAGACCATGACCATGATCAAGACATGTTCTTTTCCTTGTCGGTGACCTCATGGTTCTGTTCTCTGTCCTTTGTCTAGTACCCTTGTCCTCCCTCTTTCTCTCCCTCCTCTGTTCTCTGTTCAGTATTTACTGTTCTGTTTCTTCACTACTGTTCCGTCAAACAAACAAACAAACAGACAGACAAGAAAAAGCCGCTTGTTCAGTTTTGCCATTCACGCTAGTTGCGTCTCTCTGATTTACAAACTCGGCCTGCATATCCTTCCTTCACTTGACTCCTTGCATATCAACATCTCATCTACTTCAAGATCTTGCTTCAACGAACGAACCAACAACATCAACGCTTAGTAACTACATCAACCAACAACAACTACACACATACACGCCAGATATGATTTTGGCCAGACTCCCAACACCCCTGAGGGTTCTACTCATCACAGCCCTCTGCGCATCTACATCCTCTGCCCTCCCCGCCAGCGAAATCTTCACCCGTCAAGATACATGCAAGAAAGACCAGATATCATGCAATAGCGACCTCGCCAACTTCTGTTGTCCCAAGGACAACTCATGCAGGGTCCTCGCCGGCAAGACCACGGCCGTGTGCTGTCCCAAGGGGCAGACCTGCAATGTCATTCAACCCATCACTTGCGATATCCGCGGCCAGGACCAGAAACAGTTCCCCAACGCTCCCGTCAAGACGATAGTATTCAACCTCGCTCTGGAAAAGTGTGGCAAGGGAAAATGCTGTCCCTTTGGGTACTCGTGCAAAGACGACCAGTGTGTTGTCGACGACGATCAGACCGATATCCCAAAGGGCGCCGAGCTTCCCAACGAGACGTCTACTCCTGTGCCGAGCGCAATAACTACTGCTACGGGAGCGGTTGAAACTATCTCTATCAGTGCTGCACCCTCGACGAGCGCTGAACCCACAGCAGCCGCCGGAAGTGGCTCAGACAATAGCACAGATGGTGACAAGGACAATGATGAAGACTCCAAGTCTGATGGCCCTGCTACAACCTCCATCGTTGGCGGTGTAATCGGTGGCAGCATTATCCTTCTCATCATCGCCGTTGTGATCTTCCTCTACGTCCGTCGCAAGAACAAGCGTGAGACGCCAGGCTCGGAAAAGGGCAGCCATCTCTACGGTCACGATCGTCGTTCCAACAGCAACGCTTCGTTTGGAAATATCATCTCCGAGCCCATCAGCCAGCCAAACTCTTACCGAACGGACTTCATCCTCAAGACACCTTCAACTCAGCGCTCGAGCCCTACTCCTGCTCGACATCTTTCCAACGCCAGCACCCGCCTGAACGCGCCCCCTCCTCGGATTCGCATATCCATTCCGAATCCCTTCGACTCACCCAACCCGTCACCCAACGCACAACCCAGCCCCATTGACAGTGACGAGTCTCTTCGACATGGAAACGTTCGGCTGCCGCCAATCCGCGCCATGAAGGCCTCGTCGCACTACAGTCGTCAACCAAGCACCCCTGAGCTTCAGCGTGAGCCGAGCACTGAGAACATCAACGTTTTCGCAGACCCAAGCACAATTGTCAAGCCTCGTCCCTTGACGAGAGCCACGACATTTACAGACCTGATGGACGAGGCTGACCTCGGCGCTGTGCGGCGAGGGAAGCCATACGTTCCTGGAACAACACCAAGAATCTAGCCATCTCACATTCACTCACACCGTTTTCTTATGAGTTCATCTCCGACTAATTCATAACCCTACCCACCATCTGCAGTGCAGGGTGGGAATACTCTCGCTACGTACATAGATCGACATCATCCAGACACGCTAGAATTGACTTTGGCGTTGCGGATACAAACATCGGAGGAGTTTATACCCTGGGCTTCTTGAAAAGACCCAACTCCCGTTCATGTTTTAATGATTGCATTTTACTTGTTAGTCTCTTGGTTAAGAATTATAGATTAGTTTTGAAATGATATGCGAATATTTGTTCAACTGCTTTGTCTAAGTGTATCGTGCATGAAATGAAATGAGATAAGACGATATGAGATGAAGTGGGAACAGCTCACAAAATCACTTGAAACAAGCGAGAAGAACCTTCGCCATCAAGACTCGTGAATGTTTAATTATAAGCTAAAATTAGACAACTCATAATATCCAAGAATTTCCAACTTTCCGTCCTCACCCACGTCCCATTCACTTTTTTCTGACTCCGATGCTCCCATGACCATAACAACACAGCACGCTATGCCAAACATTGACAAAATATAAGGGAACCTAGCGAATGAACAAGACAAGATCTGCGAGGATCAAGACGCAAGCAAGAAAACAGAGAACAGAATATGACTGTAACGATTGGGTATGTTTGTGCACGATCATAAATCCAGAATCCTCCAACATGGCGCCAATACCAGGCAATTACCTTCCGACCTCACTCAATGTAATCAATTTGTGTTTGCATTTATCCTCACATGACGATGCATTTCCTGTCCTTCTCTTTCTCCTTTTCCCTTTCACCAGAGCCGGTAGATATATCTGTCCAGCCGGCACTGCTCGCAGCATCTGTTGCCTTCTTCTTCTTCTTTTTGGGCTTGGCTGTCCAGCCGCGCTTTTTAGCATCCTTGATATTCTTGGCAGCGCTTCGCTCAGCACGACTTGGCCGGCGGTTCACCGTTGGAGATGTCCTAGTCACTGGAATTGGAGGAGCCTGTAACCATGCCGGTACCTGCGGATTGGGAAGCGGCACGGCTGTGTGTTGGTTGCCACCGTGGGATGAGGCGATACTGTAAATGGTTTCAAGACGCTCAACAGTCGGCCGCTGGTTAGACCCGTGGACCGGGCGTGGATGCCGAGGAATCGGAGCTAATAGGGGAGTCTCATTCCTTCGACCAGAAATTTGTCGACTTGGTGAGTCGAAAGCGCCCGACACACCCTTAGGAGTACTAATAATAAGGGGTTGATCGGGTTCTGGGCGAGCGAGATGGGATGGCCCTGCCAACGAGTTGGGCAGGGAGTTTGACATGTACGAACTGCTGTCCAAACCGCCGACAGGCCTTCTTGGAACCTGGAAACCTCCAGAAAAGCGCCTTGGGTTACCCTGGCTGACTCTTTTGTTCAAACTCGCAAGCTGACTTGAGCTCGGCAGAGGAGGGAGACCCGATATCGACTCATCTAGGACCGGTCGTTCGGCAGGTGCAGACATTGGGAACGGGTACCCATCAGTTGGGGTGACATTATGCTCAGCCTCATGGCCTGCGACCCGAGGCCAAGTTTGAGCGTTTGACAGCCGTCTCGCTCTAGACGCCGAGCCTGGTTCAGGCTGGGTCGTAGAAGAGGCCAATGACAGCGTCTCCACATTCACCGCTGTCACTTGCGGATTTGGACCGAAATTGTCGTCAGTTGAGATATCCGCCTGCACCGGCGAAGGCGACCGAACCTCGTCCCTAGAATCAATGGGAACTGTCACGGCCCTAGATGTCAGGGCAGAGACAGCAGATGAGCCTGACGTTTGCCGTGGTCTGGTCCCAGAGACCGCTCCTGTAGGCTGAGCCGTTTGCTGTCGCGGAGAAGCAGGGGGAGTGACGTTGTATAGATCAGCGTCATCATCTTGCTGGGGCTGAGCGCCCACGGCGGGCTGGCTTGCAGTGTTGGATTGACTCAGTGGATGTTGAACTGGCAGCCGCTGTGACGAACTATTCTCGTGTTGTTCACCTTTGGAGTCGGTTCCAGAGCCTTGGCGATTCTGAGACCCAGCAAGATGATTTGGCAAGGATGGCACAGGAGTGGGAGCGGGAGACGATGAACCCCCAAGCCCTATGGGAGCAACAGATGGACCACGCATAAAGGCTGGCAGGTCTGGACCTGGGTCATCTTTTTGATATGGCGGAGGAGGAGGTACCCAGTTATCAGCATCACTCTCATGCGGATGCTCTCTACGGCCATCAGCTCGACGATACTCAATCCGTCGTCCATCCGCTGTCCGAGGATGCAGAGATCTGTCAACAGCGGCAGCGGTCGCAGCACGACGGAGTGTAGTCTGGGAACGAGGGCTAGCATGCGAATAAGGAGCATCCAAGGCCTCCATTTCTTCCATCGATGGCCCATCTTCCTCATCGCTGGGGCTCGCAGGCTCGACGACTACCCGTCGGTTCCCTGGTTGAGATGGATGCTGGCCAATTCTCCGTGGAAGCAAAGGATCGTCATCGTCGTCGTCATTGTTGTTGTCCTCAGCTCGGGGCAGTCGTGGAACAGCCGGTGCTGTTGCTACATCAGGGGCTGCGTGAGGTCGAGAGGCAGATGTAGCAGCGCGAAGCAATGATGAGCCACCACGGCCGCCACGCTTTTGAGCAACAGTCCGCCGTCGTACAATAGCTACCTCAGTTGCAAGATCGCGCTGTTCCTCCTCCAGCACCTCGGGGTTGTCAGTGCCGAGTTCGATGGTGATTTCTGACTTGTCTCCGTCGGAGACGCCGTAGTCAAAGTCCAAGAGTGTAACTCGGCCACCATCAACGAAGTCCATATCCTCTTCCTCGGTAATTAATCGCGGCGCGCCAACTCCTCTAGCAGCGATAACCAGGCGCTCTTGGGTGGATGAGCTACCATGATCTGCGACCCATTTCACCGTTTTGACTTCTCCAAGCTCAGCAACCTTGAAGCCGGAAACAAAGGTGTTCCTTAGCTGGTCACACAAAATCTGCCATTTGGGCACTCTATCACCCTCTGCATTGTTAATTCGGGTAGACGCCCGTCGCGATGTGCCACTGCGATCGCTATTTTGCCTTCCCAGACCAGACGATGATCCGTCGGTTGACGAAGATGAGCTATCTGGGACAGCATCCAAGTCCTCGGGTATGCCATAGATCCAAACCTCCTTCCCTTGGAAACCGGCTGATACCAGCTCGCCTCGATATGTCGTAGAAGGAAGCGTTGATGGGATAAGGCTGGCTTGTGAAGATGCGTTTGGCACGGGTCCAGTAAAGTAGGTCGTACCATTCCTGAGGTCATCAATTCGAACTGCCCGAAATGTCTCAAAACTCCTGTCGTAAGTAAATGTCCAGCTGGCTTCCTCTTCGTTTCCATCCTGGAGTAGAACAGCGTGACTGCAGTCCCGACTAGTGTTAGGGAACAGAATCGAGGTCGTCCATAAAGGGCTCAGGTTATCTTCGGACATGTGAGGGCCTGGATCGTAGTATGGAGCCGTGATAATGACGGTGCTGGGTGGTGCCGAATGGATAGTAGTGCCGAGAATCTGAGTTCCATCGAACGAGAATGATAGAGCGTCCACAGCATCACACTTCACGGCCCTTCGATCGGTGACCAGTGCATCCGACCTCAAAGACGACACCTCGATACCACCTTCATATGCAGCAGCCAGGACAGATCCACAGGGCGAAAGTGCAATTGTTCGAGGAGTGTTGTCAAGAATTATAGAATGCGCGCGACGGGGCGGGCTTTTTTGTAAATCGTATAAGTCAACCTGCATCTCAGTAGACAAAACTGCCAAGAGAGTGCCTTTGTCATTGATGCACGCTGCGACTGGCCGGCGAAGAATCTTGAATTCTCTTTTCACTTCGAGGTGTGCCCCTCTTAGATCAATCACGTATATCCTACCCGAGTTGTAGGCCAGAAGATGATGCCCCCTGGGAGAGGCGCTGTATTGCATACCCTCGCCTCCGGGGCATGATGACGAGCTGATGGATGTGGAAATAAGCTTAAACGTTGTTTCCTTCGGTCTTAGATATGCTTCGAAAAGGTTCCGCTTGACTTCCCGGGCAAAAAGCCGACGTAGCTCTGGGAGTCTGTCATCGTCTGATGGAGGGAGTGTAGAATGGCTTGCCGAATATGAAGGACATCTTGATAGCTGGTGGAGATAGAGGTGAGCTCGTTGAGAAACGCTCCTCCATTTGCGGTTGAGGAGAACAAGAGATGCAAAGCCGTTGGGATCGGTCAGTCGGAGAATCCTAATGGGGGTCGATGGACGTTAGCACACGATAATAGGAGAAGGCTATTGGAACGGCAGCAACAGGGCTTTGCCGTTGGACAAGACTTGATCGCTCTTGGTGCGCACGAGCATAGGCACGAGTCGCACGTAAAAGCCGTAATTAATTTCAAGATCTACTCACTGTTCAATAATCTCGTCCGGCAGGCTATCGAAAGGCGGAGTTGGAGAAATGGGCATCTTCTCGATACTCGAGCGACGGACGTCGGTTGTCGACGCGTCCATGACGCTTTGTCGCACTACGGGGGAAAGCCAGCGAGCATATCAGGTCGATGAATCGCGACGATGCCTGAAAGAAAGGGAGACGGGAAGATGTCGTGTCGTGAGGAGCGAGTCTTTGATGCTGTGATTATAGAGTCGAATTGGTTGGTGAGTGTGAGTCCAGGCTCTGGACCTATGTGTCAGGGTGTGGCTGAGGCTTCTCGATTCAGCTTGAGGCGTGACGATGGCGGATTCCTTTTTTGTGAACAAGGGAAGGTTTGGGGGCGATTAGTTTAGTTTAGTAGTGGTACGTAAGCGCTAAGTAGAGGGTACTTTGAACAAAAGCACAGCGAGATGCACACGATTGAACATGAAAGAGGAGGATTACTTTGAAAAGGATTTCTTTGGTGTTTTGCATTTGTTGATAGATCACTGATAACCCGGTTAAAGCAACGAATAGCAGCACACTTACCATGAACGATCGGCATCGCATCCAAGAATAACCATGGAAGCCCATCATTCACTCCTAACCCCTGGACCCCTAACTTGAATGTCCAAGGAACTTGCAGACACGACCTTTGTGGGCGAATGACGCCGTCTGTCCGTCTCTAGTAGGCAGTGCACGGAGCAGTTAACGTGTCTTTTTAACAAGAGCTGAAAGCTAGAATTAGCGACAGCCAAGAGTATTCGTAAACAATACGCATGAACTCCGTTTAGTTATTTTAAACTTGGTCCGACTTGTGATTCTTATGTCATGATTGGGTATGTAGATTTGCTCCACTTTGGTGTAATTCATGCTTGTCCTGGTTCATGATAATCGCATCATCTGGAGTGAGCCTTGGTAGAATGTACGGTACACATACCCAGTCTTGTTGCAAAAGTGTCTTGGCCTTCAAAATCCAACGGGCAACCTCTTGAAAGAAAAGAGGTGTCCTTAGACGCGCTGTCTAGGGGAGCCAACAGTCAGCAAGATAGAGGCGTAGTATTGCAGCTGAATATGCAGGCGGGGTGCTTAGTGAAACCCGAAAATGAGAACATGAAGCACACGGCGATTCGAGATATGTATGGTGCGAGACAACTAGGAGACAAATTAATTTGGACTATTGAGCTGGATGTGTGGTAAACACTTACTAACTATTCTTTGAAATGCCTTCATTATCTGCTTGACGGCTCAAATATTGTTATGAACTAACCTTTAATACCTACGATAAGGAAGAGAGACGTTGTATCGGCCAGGATAATGTAAGTACATAAGCAATGTCGGCTGTCTGGTGTTCCCCTTCTCAGCAACTTGCCTGTCGAGGTGACATCTTGCGGCATCCATATGATATGTCACTGTCTCGCGATCAAGGGTGATGTTGTAAGCCACAGAAGCATTGAACGACCCATCCTCTGTAAGACTGTAACTGAAGTGTTCTAAGATGACCGACCAGGAGTCACGGGTTGCCTTATCTAACTCATTCTCGGTGTCAAAGTCAACTTAGTATCCATCCCTGATCATTCCAGAGAGTCTTGTCGAATAGATAAAATTATGGACATTCTTCATCCATACCTGGACTTTAATTCATGACTGATAATTCCCAAAAGGGCAGAGGCGCAACCGATGCCTTCATTTGGTGCGCTGGACTCGTCCATCATGCAACTCTGCACACAAATTTCTCCTCCTCATGCGCGGTTCAGCCAGAACCAGTTGGTGTAACCCGACATTTCATGTCGCCGGCCGCATTGGGTAGTACTCGCTACCCAGGCGAGATCTGCTATAATTAGGCATTATTGACCAGGAATTCGTCTTGTCAGGCAGGGTAGGTCCAATTTAGTAAAAACATTCCGATGCCAAGAATCACATTTCAACGTGCATCAATTGGCAGCTGAGCATCAAACCTAACATTAGGTAAAATATTATCAAGGCACCTAGTTTTGTATCTGGTATGTGACGAGCCAAATTCCACGCCACTCCCGCTGTTGCATCGGATCAATGGCTTTTAGAGGATTGCGGAAAAGAAAAGGGGGCATGACTTGACTTGGCATTTGTTATAATCCGATGAGTGATACCTACACAATTGGCATCTGACATGTAATTCTAAGAATCACAGGGTCTACTGCAATTTTGTCGTCTACCCAGAAAGGTACTGGCCCCTTTTTGGCCTGTGAAGCATTGAATCGGTGTAGTTTAGTCCTCGGCATGACTCAATATTGTACTGTCTAGTAATCGCAAGTCCTATACCTACGGACATGATCCGCGCCTTGCACACTTGCTGCCAAAAAGCGTCGAGCATTTGGCTTATATCATCAACGCAGATAATACGACGGGTTTAATCTGGGATTCTTGGGGGCACGGCCCGCTACTTAAGCAGATTGTCAACTCTAAACTGTCTGCTCACCAGTGCATAAATCCACCAGAGAAGGCCCAAACGACTCAAATCCAAGTCCTTCTTGGTGCGCACAGACAAGAGAGGAGACCCTGAGGAACTACTGTATCTGGGCTAGTCGATTGCCGGTGGACGACACCAAACCAGAAGCTGTCAACGCCATCGATGTCAGCCCTGAGCATGGCAACTTCCGTCGCGCTTGTCACAATGTGGAAACGATATGGAAGCGTAGGAAGCTTGCTAGCTCATAGATCGGTTGCGGGGCCCTTAGAGACAATGTGGAACTTGTAGCTACTTTAGAGTCGACAGAAACGGTAAGATCATCGGAAGCTCTTTGGTGTTTGTTTACGTAGCATCAACCTCATCTATCATGGAGTTCTTCCAGGATAAAGTCCCTTTGGCCCGTAACTTTCTGGACCTCGGTATATCTCAAAGCGAGCAAACCTATTTGATTGGTTTATACGCACATGTGAAAGGAGTGGGTATTCATGTATGTATATATCCCCAAGTGTTTGTTTATTTGACTATAATGACCTGATTCTGATATTGCTCTCTTGGCTTCATTGTGAGCCACTTAGATTTCTCATATTGATGCATGTACATCTAAGTGTGGTCGACGTCATTTTTATATCCGAATTCCTCAAACTAAGTCGATCAGATGGGTATCAAAGTGTCAAGCACAACATGCCTCAGTTCGGCATTTCTAACCCCCAAACTATTGCTTGTTAGCGAGACATGTCCGAACCAATGGTCTTTATAAGCTTGTCTTACCTCCATTCCCGGTAACTCATTAGTCTATGATAAAGGACTACCCCGTTACCTGGTCCAATGCTCAGCCAAGGCGGAACCGCAGAGATGTGGAAACTTGCGAGTCAGGACCCAGTGTTAGAAAGAAGGCGTCAACAAATACCGAGAGCCCTGCCAACCCAAGACTTACCTAGAATCGATCTAAATTTTGCTTCTTACTTCTGTCTATGTAGAGAAGGGGGTGGGCTGGGATCTCATTTCCAGCCGATCGTATTAGAGCCAAAAACTGACACAAACACAAACACACTTGACGAAAAAGTAACGAAAAGGGGACAGGATCAACGTGTTTATCTACTGAGAAAATTTACCAGCTCAACGGACTTGAATAAGCTTGCGAGAATAACTTAATGGCCGGTTGAATCTAAGCTAGTCCAGTAACTCAACGGTGGAGCCAAGATGAGGCTGTTGCTTGAAACTTGAAGTCGACGAGATCAGAGAACTTAATCAGGCGACCGAAGCAAGAAAAGTTGACTTCTAGAATCGAAGCAAAATGATCTTCAGGCATCATAGATCTGCATCCAGAGGAGCTGAGAAGAGGGCTGTGAGAGCCTGGCGAGTGGAAACTTGCTCAACTTGTACACCTAACTAATCTCATATCTCACTTCTCTGCAGACTAATAAATCCAGGCTTGCAGCTTGCAGGCATGAGACTCAAACAAGAAAATTTGCTATTGCTAGTTGATGTGTTTCAATTAATTAGCGGAGGCACATGCAGCCATCGCGTGGTGGAGGAAGAAAGGATCCGTCCGTCAACGGTTGGACTGGGGCTTTTCTTTCGGCAAGCCTGGCGTGGGTATAGCAAAAGTCGAGTGAGTGTCTCGTGGAAACATACAACCATAGCGTCCATTGAGGGTGTTTAGACATGCCAAGAAGCATAAAAGACACACTTGGGTGACCGAATGCACGATACAGGTTGTCTCTTTTCTCGGCGTATCCTGTAGAACCAGTTTGTCACCGGCCGGATAGAGGATCACCACGGCATCCATCCAGAACCCCCGGCGGACGATCTGATCTGCCGCGAAGCCTGAGGCACCCCTGTTTATTTCCGAGGTAGCTGCCTAACGGTGGTGTACGGATATAGTAATTTGTCAAGGTTGGTTGTGCCTTTTCTGTAGGTCCCGGCTGTCTTTCAAATCTCCTTGGCGGCACACAACTCATGCAATGAAAGAACCCCAAGTATGACAACTCCTTTGTATAGGCTGATGCCTCTGAGTCCCCATGTGCAGGCTCTACAGCAGGACGCAATGGTAGAAGTTTTGACTCTCTTCCCTGTTGAGAAGAAGGAAGGTTTATTGACTTATGGTTTACCAAAGTCATGTGAGCTATTGTCTGAGGCTCTATTACAAGATTTGGTACTATTCTGACCCTAATTTATTTTTGTTCTTCAGTAACAAGAGTAAATGAAACCCCCTCCTTTGATCATATGTTGATATTTGTCAGGAAGAAGACCTCAAGTTGTGGGCAAGGGGTTTCGGAATGGTAGTGAAGGATCTCAAAATGCCTGAAATCAGCCCGCAGGCTTTCCGTCTCGAAAAGGGCAACACTTCGACATTGCTCAAGGGGTATACTGCCATTGTCGTGGCCCTCGGAAACACCAAATACAACATTGAACTTGTTTCTAGAGACAAGAGGACTTCGCAGCAAGAGACATGGGAACCAACGTTTGCCCTTCACCTCCGAGAAACAGGACTGAAAGCCCAAGGAGGACACATAAGGTTCCTTTACATCCCCCTCCACCTGGAGCCGATATAAATTATTTACCACAAACGACGACTTCTATTTCATGATATGTATCATATCATGTTCCGTATCCGCGCTCGAAACGGCACTCCAAGTGCTGTCTGGACTGCCCGTCGACCTCGTCGCCTTCGACTTCGTCTGTGACTTCGATCTCGCCTTCGCCTTCGCCCTCGTCTTGCCTGGCTCTAGAGCCTTTTCGATTTGTTCCAGACTGTCAATTGCGTGAGCTCAAAGACCGACACAGGGGCGGTAAAAATAAAACTCTGTCACCTACGTTACTTTCCCATCGCAAAGATCAAAGACGAGATTTGGAATTCTGAGTGCCTCGGAGGGCAGTTTGTTGTTCGGGCGATGCGCAAATGCAGCCTCTCTGCGCAGGATCGGGAAGCATTCGACGGTAAAGTGTTGGCCAAAGGTAAAATACGCGTTTACTAGGTTGTACGTTGTGAACAAAGGATCTTGTATCAATAGATTGAGTGGGCGTTCATGAAAGCCTACCTCTCAATGGAAGCTCATACGCCCGGGCTCCCAATACTTTAGCAAGTTCATCGCCAATTTGTACACACTTGGGCAGTGCAAATCGCTTGGATTTAAGGGTATCACTGCCTCCAGTAACGCATTTGGCCATAACATCCATCACCTCGTTTATCGTATGTCCCTGGTGATGAGCCACGTGACAGAGCGCGACCATAACCATGCAATGAAGCTGTGTCTCTCGTCCTTCGAAATCTCTGGAAGCAGCAGCGTAGGTCTCAAGAAGAGTCATCCAGTCCATTTCTCGTCGTGACGGAATGTGAGAGATGGTAAGTCGATCACGCAGACGCAGAATATCCTCTGCCGTTGAAGGTTTGTTGTTATCCCAGTCCTCGTCTCCTTGTGGCAGCTTCGACATCCACGACTTGACCCATTTTATCTGTTCAGTTAGACCTCTTCTTCGGACGGGTTTTTGGGGAACTGGCTTCCCCGGTTCCTCTTTAATGAATTCGGCGGCAAAACTTGGTGACTGTGAAGAATACATGGTGTACGGATACGCTAGAAGTTTTCTAGGCCCAGGAACCCGGATAATGTGGTATCCCTGGATATCATGTCATGAAGGACCGCAGTCAGGTCGGATTCCCCCAACTGTCAGACAGCGGGCTAGTTAGTCTATATGGTATGGGGGGGCTTCCAGTCGGCAGCCGATCGTGCCGCCAAATTTTTGGACTCAGGACTCGAGCTCAATTCAAGGAAGATTGCGTCCACCAGGATTCCCTAATGTCGGGTGCAATTGAGCCACACCTCGCCTTATTACCTTACGCCCTGGTGCTTTGCGGGAGGTGGGAGACTGTCGGATTCATCGGCAGGCATTAGGAGCACAAGAAAGAAAAGCTGGGTCTGTCTCTGACTTTGCAGGGTCCTACAACAAAGAAACGGAAGCCATTGTGACAGTGGCGTCTGGTCATTAATGGGGTGCACCCAGACAAACCGAATCGTCCAATGCCACGTCTTTTTCTTCAGCCTTGTAATAGCATTCCAACTCTGGACAGCTTCGGATGAGGTCAAGTTATGTAATGAATGTGAATGTGATTCTGATTTGCATAAACTTCTCTCGTACGGAGTACCTAGGTAGATCAGCGAATATGATGCCCCTCTCCTCGGTCTGCGCAGCCATGGACGCATGTCGGACAAGGATCTTTATTGGTTATCGACCATCGAGACCGGATAATTTCATGATTAAAAAGGATTTTTCTTTCCCAGTCTCCGACTGTGAGAGAGTACGGACCATCGGTCGACAGCGTACTACACCAGGACCAGCCTACCAGCGAGCCAACAAAAGACAAGGGAGAAGTGACAAGAGCAAACTTCCGCAGGCCAAGCTTACACTGTACATATATACATACATACATACATACAGCACCTGTAAGCTTGTACATACATATGTATGTATGTATGTACCTTGGAGGAGACCTGGTCTGCATCGGGGCAAGGGGAGTTGCTGTTCCGCTGCCTCCTCGCAGTTCCAAAAACTCGGGCTAGCGAATGGTATCAAACCGGATTTAACCCCTAGATCTACGGTGAGGAGCGCTTGTGGCCGGACTAGGGCCTCTGGGCTGGAGCGTCTTAGCGTCAAGAAAGATTTGTGGACTTGTAGAGAGCCAGAGGGCTTGTTTCAACGGCGGCCTGACAAGAGGAGTGCGGCTGCAACTCGGAGTCTAGCGCTGTAGATCAAGCTGTCCAGGCCTGCCAGTGATCCAGGTTCTGCATCTGGTGAGGGGCTCTAGAAGCCTCATCGTCATTCATGAGGCAGTACAGATTGAGATGGTACAACCTAGGAGTCTCAGCACACTGAACAATTGTTTGTCAGCTCTTGGCCTGTCGTTCAGAACCTTTTACGTCGCCGGGGGATGATCCTTCCGCAACCAAACAACCTCAAAAGCAACGTGGGCGTGGGCATGGGCAAGGGTATGGGTGTGGTGGAGTCTCGATGAGTTGAGTTACGCGTGGGGTTACTTACAGACGTCGTGAAATTATGTCAGCTTTCCGCGTGACAGAACCGGTATGTGTGGCTGAGAAAAGATTGTGGCACATCATTATGGCGCAAGAAATGCCAAGCCTGATAAGAGAAGGCTGACGTTTATCAGTGGAAGTTGCAGAGCACCCCTGAAAAAAAGCATGTGGAACCCCCTTTGGGTTAAGCCTCACCTAAAGTTAAGGACAGCTTGGACTGTCGCAAAACCTCATGAAATTCATCTTCTAATTCAGTCATTCCTTTGTTACTTCACTTAATCTTCTCCTACTACTGCTCCCGTTGGCGCATCGGATCCTTTAGCAAGTCTATAATATTCCCTCGATGGCGGTTCGCTTCAATGGACGGTGATCCGGCTGTCGACCCGGGGCTTGACTCCTTCAGCTTGGCTTTTCCTCTGCCGTATCGTGTTGGCTTTATCGCAACTTTGGGTGAGCATGAGAACCCTATTCTTGAGCCATTGCCTGTTGCTAACTCATTATAGCTGTTTGGGGATGGGGTCTGAACCTTCATTGCCTCTACCTATTCAACGTTGACGTTCCGCAACTGATTCGATATCCCGGCCGAGCATCGCCGCAACACATACCCCATCATGGCTCGACGTACCGCCTAGCGATTGTGCTTTCAATATTGTTCACATTGTCGGTGACCCTATTTTGGCTTTGCACATTGGGGATACCCGAGCGCGTTGTTGCCTTCGGCTGGATGCCGTTGACATACCTTACGGCGTTGATTGCCATGTTTGTCGTTCCATTGAGAAATCTGCCTAGCGGTGGAAGAAGGAGATTCTTGGCTACATTGCGTCGCGTGAGCTTGGGAGGTCTTGCTGAGCCGCAGGACGGCAAGTTTGGTGATATTCTGCTGGCCGATGTATTGACATCATACGCAAAGGTTTTTGGAGACCTCTTCATTACCCTGTGCATGTTCTTCTCCGCAGCAGGATCGTCTACACAACGACCTGACCGGAGTTGCGGAGGAACTGTGCTTGTGCCGTTCATCATGGGCGTGCCGAGTTTAATACGATTTCGACAATGCCTGATTGAATTTTTTCGCGTTCGACAGGCCCCGTACAAGGAGTCCACAGGATGGGGAGGCCAGCATCTGGCCAACGCCCTCAAATACTCAACAGCCTTCCCTGTGCTCATTACCAGTGCTTGGCAAAGGTCAGCAGAAGACCCCGAATCCAAGGCAGCTCTTCACAAAGCTTGGATTCTTGCTGTGCTCATCAACTCGCTCTACTCTTTCTACTGGGACGTGGCCAAGGATTGGGACATGACACTCTTTTCTCCAAAACAAGATCGTGAATCCCCAACTCATTCCTTTGGGCTTCGAGATCGATTGGTGTTTAGAAATCCTAAACTTTACTATCTGGTGATAGGCATGGATCTGATGTTGAGATGCACGTGGTCAATGAAGCTCAACACCCGCCTGGATAAGTTCAGTGATTTGGAAGGAGGTATCTTTCTCATCGAATTCCTCGAGGTGTTCCGGCGATGGGTGTGGATCTTCTTCCGTGTCGAGACGGAATGGTTAAGAAATAACTCCTCAGGCCTCGGTATCGACGATATTCTTCTTGGAAATTACCAAGGCAAAGACAACGAAGACGATTGATGGCGTCACCAACGGGTTCACTTAGGGAATAACGACACTTGAATGGCGGTCTGCCCGGGTTTCTAGGGCAATTTGTATAGAACTACGACTTTCAATGAGATATTCGACTACAGCTTTGGACCAAGATTTTGTCAGAGCTATACGCTTTCCCTGATTCCTGTGCGCTTTATCGAGCCGACATTCCTATTTGAGGCTTCGTGCCGGGTGTTCTCATGCCCTAAATGAGGGTTTGGCCGGTAAAGGCTTGAGATGCCACGAGGCCCTTCCCGGTAACCGGGAAAGTTTACAGAACCATGACTATGACCTGACGATCCTACTGCCATGAGCTGAATGGGTTCTCCCGCGCCTATCTGCGGTAGTCTTACCCCTCTCGGATCAAGATTCGATCTAATCACAAAGTCGGCTACATCAATCGAGTCAAGAAAGTCAGAACTGTGTGGATTATAAGGGTACTTTCGAGATGCTCATATCGTTGCGGTGAATCCTGGAAGTGCCGGTCTCGTGAGTACGTATGATAGCGCTCTCTAGCTCCCGCCAACTATCTGTCGACCTTTCTTCCTCTTGTCAGGCTCGTGGCCGCATGGTTTTCAACGATGATGGCTTTCCGCATTGTCTACTGTCCAGGCCGCCACAGCCAGATGCAGAAGATGCTTTAAGATCTTCGTTCACTTGTCCCAAAAAGACAATGAAAGACAGAAATTTTCCCTTTGTGAGCATTTTGCGAGGCTTGGGCGGTCTGGCTTCGAATTGAAGACTGGAATGCTAGTCGTGGTCTTGGCCAATATGCGTCGCCCAACTCACTGAGCCTAGACTCAAGCCTCCCGCCACAAACCGCCAAGTCCCAGGTGACTCCGGGGGGAGACGGGAAAATGGTGGGATTTCATAGGCTTGATCACTTCGCCGGACTCTGACGGCTTAAACTCACAATTGCCTGGACGAACTCATAAAATGGACTTGGTATCTCAAAGCTACGGTGAGCGAGGCTTTCCCTCCGTCACGCTTCTCAGCATTTGATTTTCTCATGCTTCCTACGAATTCAAAAATACCATCATCTCAAACGGCATCAACTTCTCGAGCTGATACCGAAAGCATAGTCAACTATTCGAAGCGGGGCCAACTCGAAGTTCACTTGTCACCACTAGTCAAAGGGAACCGTGCGCATTCAAGGTTCGATCAGGATTTAGCTGTTGTCACTTGCGGAATCGTCATTGGCACCTCGGGGTTGCAAGCCGATAAATCCTGTATGCAGGGCCCTGACCCTGCGACATCCCGACTACATAGCGAACGTTAAGACGGAACCAGCAGTCGACGAGTGCGGACCCTGAATCAACATGACGAGCTGCACACGCCCACTGAGCAGTATAGAACTCGTGCTGCCACCTCAAAATGCATACCTCTATCGCAATAAGCCTTTGCCGCTACCTCCAACGACGCTCTCAAGAAGCCCATCGACAGCAACATCGCCACCACCAAGATTCAGTGCCTTTCCAAAGACCTCAGGGCCAGGAAACGATCCCAAGGCATTGCCCCAACAACCCCCTGTGTTCATACCCCAGGCTTTGACAAGACAGCGCGCATCACGCATGAGCATATCTGGCACTACATTGCTGGAACGAAGATCTTCTCAAAAAGTCCAACAGCTCACAGGCCACGACGTTGGTCCTGGTATTGACTGGACATCTCCTCTAACGGCAACTCACTATTCGCCCCCCTTCTTGCCCACGTCACTTCGAGACGATTCGTCCAGCGGTTACAGCCTCTCGTTGGATGAACCTATATTTGATGATGAGCCTGCACCACTCGCGGACTATCAGCCAAGATCTTCTGACAGCAGCATGCCTCCACTAGAGCCAGATTGCGACAGCGTGTTGAGCAACCACAGTTATACGTCCCCGGAATCGCCTGTAGCCCATATAGGGTCTGTTCCGCTCCATGTCGCCAAGACAAGACGTCTTAGCAGTGCAACATCTACGATGGCAGCACTAGAAGAACCGGTTCCTAATTTGGATGACCCATTTGACGAAGGTGTTAATTGGCAAGCCGGATCGTGTTACAACTATTTTAGCGACCTCGAGACAGCAGATGAGTATCATCGAATTGCCACCAGGTTGGCCAACAACGACAAACGCCAGTCGGTATATGGCGCCTCTTCTCTCTCGGGATCCCGCACTTCCCTCAGTCGACGCCTCAGTATTGGGGCAAGATCGCTGTTTACACGAAGGAAAGACCCGGGGTTGTCCGCTAGCTCCAGTCGAGCATCTCTCACAGCCACCAGCTATCCTACCAAGGGACCATACTCACCTTCAATCCCTCCATCGGATACTGCGAGCATCATTTCCCCGCCTCGCAGCACGTTCGAGATCGAGGATGATGACGAATTTTATGGAGATGACGGCAGCATGAGAGAGGTGCTTAAGGATTTCTTTGCACGCAGAAGTGAGGAGCGCACGTCGATAGAACTGGGAATGCCCCGTTCTATCGCAGCATTCTCGGAAAAGTCACAAGAGCACAAGGTTTTGTCAATGACAGGAGTTCAGGTCCATGATTTGATCTCAAATACGCGCGACGGAGTGAGGTTATTTCAGGGCAGGGGTGAGAGGAGAAGGACTCAGCTCCGGACTCAGATCAAGATGATTCCGGAGGAGGAAGTCGGACGCTGAGTGGTAATAATTAGGATAGGATGAGCAGTGCCTGAACGAGGTATTGCTTGCTTGGTATTGCATTTGAGCGTGGCGTGTCAGATTAACCAAGATTCCCCCAAAATACTATTTTATTAATACAACCACTTGATTAGACTCAAGCCAGGTCTGAATTACAGTGATGTGAGGTTGTACCAAAATGTTTGCCAGCTAAACTCGGACATAGGTATTTAGCCACAGCTAAATTGACACTCGTACAACATGATGGATGGGGTAACGATTTGATAAATCACTGGGTTTTATTTTCTTATCCTTATCAAACCTCATCTCATGAATCATTCTCTCCCTCCCGTCAGTTCCACACCGACTCACTGGCTCCCGCCCCGCCCCCGCAGATCCAGATCCATTCAGATCCGGCCGGAGTAGGAGCCGCTTCCTGGCCGAGGCGAGTCTTAGTTAAACTTATCTCTTCCACCTCAAGACTCAACCTTTAGACTAAGGACTCGTTGGCCAAAAAAGAACACCCCCAAAGCGAGCCATCACCTGGGAAACAAGTTCGGTGTCGGAGCCTGTTCTTTCGGGGAGGTTAGAGTTTCGGTTCTCGTTGATCACCCACCATGATCTACGATACAGGAGACGCCTCCATCAATAACGAGTCTTCTACTGAGCCAGAGACAGAAAGCCACATCATCACAGACGCTGACGTCGTTGAGGCGCTACAGAAGGGCATCCGCGAAGCTACGAGGGAGGAACTAATCAATCACGGAGAGGCGTCGCTGTATTATGACTGTCTGACCATGTCGCCCTTGAACGCAATGTCCGCTGTGAGTTTTGCATCTGTGCTTTGTCTTTTATCTACATAGTACATCCTTTTCTCTACCAATGCGTCTTCTATACGAATCCCATGTATACTGCAGATTGCTAACCAACATCATATCTCGCAAGGCTGCTATTGCTCGTTTCCGCGCATACAAGCCTCCCGCATTCCCGCTATGGGATCGGTTACCGGTCCGGAGAAGAGCGGCTGTCTTGATATTGCTATATGCTGACCGCCGCGGGGATTTACGTGTGGTTATTACCATGCGTGCTGCAAGTCTGAGAAGTTTCTCTGGGCATGCTGCCTTTCCTGGAGGCAAGGCGGATGATATGGAAGAGACGCCATGTGAGACAGTGTCACCAAATTATGCCACCCTTTACTAATTCTGCCCATACAGTCCAGATCGCCCGCAGAGAAGCCTGGGAAGAAATTGGACTTCCCATGGATGATTCCAAACTTCCAAAACCCTTCCGTGTCGAGCATCTCTGCTATCTTCCCCCTTCTTTAGCTCGGACACATCTTGTCGTGAGGCCATGCGTTGCATTTCTCCATGCAGATCAACGGACAGCGGGAGAGCCTGCGCCTACTGTAGAAGATACCATGATCCCCAGACTAGACGCCCGCGAAGTTGCCGCCGTCTTCAGCGCCCCCTTCTACAACTTCCTTCAGGCCAACGACCTCCCTCCCGCGCCCGGCGAGTCGCTGCCGGAGGGACAATGGTACGATGGCTTCTGGAATCAATGGAAAGACCATCCGTGGCGGGTGCATAACTTTTACGTCCCTGTCAATAATCAGAGCATCTCCAAACCACGGCGGGACATTGAGCAAAGCCTCCTGGTAAACAAGTTAGAAAAGGAAGAGGAGCCAGATAGCAGGTTCAAGGTCTGGGGGATGACGGCGCGAATACTGGTGGATGCGGCTCGAATTGCATATGCACAGGAGCCTGGGTTTGAGCATAATGATAGTCTTGGTGATGAGGAGATTATTGCGCATGCGGACAGCTTGGGGGATCTTGGGGAGAAGGTCCCTGAGAAGAAGACTGAACCTGGCGATGCGGCGAAGATGTAAAATCATAAGTAGAATAGAAACAAGGCCGATGAATCGTTAGAGTCTAGATTTTTTACAAGATACGAAGACCAGTGATTCTAGGTGAAGTATACTTGTTTAATTGAATTTCAGCTATCAAGCAAACTTTGAGTCATTATAATAATGACTCGAGACGTCAAATTTGTGGCTTTACTACAACCGTTATCCTTAACGTTTTATCCGTTTAATGACATGCGTTATCCTTTGTAGCAGAAGTTCTCTTTCCAAAGAATAGATATCCAAGAAACGCGCCAAGCGAGACAGCAATCATCACCCAGCCGTTGTAGGTCATAAAGACAAGCCTAACTTTGTTAAGCTTGTTTTTCCACGACAGTCAGGAATCAAGCAGTTACTTACATGAGCATAAAGGCGTAAAAGTTCTGAAGACCATATAGAACAGCCTTGATGAGGTGGGCCCGCTGATAGGCTTGTTCCTGGGAATGTCCTGAAAGGATGGGAGTCGACTCAGTAACAGGAACATCAAGATCTCACGGCAAGACTTAGCAAGGGTGGTCAATTTCCCCCAAAGAGTAGCACAGGCAAGGCAAGGAGATACTGAGCAACATTCTCTTTTCTTTCTTGGGGTCCCTCTGAGAGGAAACATGTGTGTATCCATGCGGTCTTGAGTGGGGGGAGAGGAGGGGGACGGAAGCTTACTGGGGGTGGCTCGGACGCGGTTATCGAGGGCATCTTCGTAGCGGCGGGAGAGGGATCGGAGAGCTTCGTAGCCGATGGCGAGGAGAATTACAGCGACGAGGGAGAAGAGGAGGGAGGCTGTTGAGCGAATGTGCCATTGACGGAAGACGATGCAGAGGTTGGTGGTGTCCCAGGTGAAGATCATCTACGACAGTTAGTATCTTGAAGAGATAGCTTGAGGATAGTGGAACGTACGTTCATGCTGCACATATCCTTCATGCCTCCTCCATGGCCGTGGTCCATATCTCCATGATCCATTCCGCTGTGGCTCATGCCGCTGTGATCCATGTGTGCGTGGTCCATTGTCGTTCGTTCTAGTGCCTGAGTTGTATTTTGGTTGATCGTTATCAGGAGGTGTTGAAGTCGAGTTGTTGAGTAGGTAGTTGGTAAATAGTTATGTCGTGTATTGGTCGCCCTTCAACTCGAAACCAGCTCAAACGTGCGCAAGATCAAGCCAGCTCCCCTCTAAGTAAGCGGGTGTCGGATACGGGTGGATGGAATGACGCGACAGCGGGTACCTTCCTTGGCATAGTTAAACGGGTGGTGATCCAAGTACCTTGTCTTAGCTTGCATTGCAGAGGGGTCTTCCGGACCCTGTCATAACGACAACGACAACTGCCGCGGAACTACAGGGAGCTGTCGACTGTCCCGTCATGTATTAATACTGTAAATTAGAGAGTGGTTATATGACATGCTATTACCCTTCATGTACAGTAAATATTTAAACATTCACGGTTCAATTGATCCTAGCAGTCAGCCTCTCCCGTGACATCCACAACTCACTTACAAATTACCTACTACCCATCCGAAGTTGACGCCCCTCACTCTCATCAACCTTTTAACTTCACTAATCTCTTACACTTATATTTCTCTACTCTACCTTACATACACCTAAGCTTTTGTCCTCACTCATATTCAAATATATATAAGCACACATCGCTACTCCAAGATGCTTGCCCCACCAGTCAATCTTCCCAAGTGGTGAGTCAACTCCCAAACTCTAAGCAGCTTGTACGAGAGAGCGGGAAATATTAAACAACTCATTACGAGGTAATAGGCTTGAAGAGAACGTTCATCTGCTACAACCACCCATCAACAACTACTGTGTCTACAATGAAGACTTCAGTGTCATGGTAGATCAGCCCTGCCAACACTCTCTTACAACGGTCTAGCTAACGACTATCTCTATCTAGATCGTCGGTGGTCCCAATGCCCGCACTGACTACCACATCAACCAAACCCCCGAGTGGTTTTACCAATACAAAGGTGCAATGATGCTCAAGGTTGTTGACGAGGGCGAGTTCCGCGATATCATCATCCGCGAAGGTGACATGTTCCTTCTACCCGGAAACACGCCGCACAACCCCGTCCGGTTCGCAAACACCGTTGGAGTCGTACTTGAGCAACGTCGTCCGAGGGACTCGCTGGACCGTATGCGCTGGTACTGCGGAAGCTGTGGGGAGATTGTTCATGAGGCTGCGTTCCACTGTACCGATCTGGGTACTCAGATCAAAGCGGCAGTTGAGGACTTTAAGACAAGTGATGATAAGAGGACTTGTTCCAAGTGCGGCACCTTGGCTGATGTGGCGCCGAAGCCGGGGAGTATCCCGGACCCCAATTTGGAGTGATATCTATCAAAAGGAAGCCAAATATATGTATTAGGAGTGGTTAAGCGCGTATAGGCGTGGTGGGTGAGTGGTATTGACGACAGTGTTCTAGTAAGGTAGTTGCAGAAAATGTCTCTTGTATCATGATATTCTACACACTCAATTTTCAAGTATTTCTATTATACATCCTACTCGGCTCCTTTCATTCTCTTCAAGTCTCAGCAAAGGTGTAAGAGCTGGGTGACTCCTCTACAGGAATCTCAATAGCACCCTCCTCTAGCTCCTTTCCATCAATCCTTACGCCAGCACGGACAACATCACCAGGCACAGCAGGACCAACACCAGCAGGTGTACCGGTGAGAACAATGTCACCTGGGTTCAGAGTCATGACCTTGGAAATATCGCTCAGGATACGGGGGATCTGATAGATCATGAGGTTGGTGGAGCCCTGTTGCTTGGTCTCACCGTTGAGCTGGAGGAAAAGCTCGACGTTGTGAGGATCCTTGATGGCAGTCTTTGGGATGATGTTGCTGAGAGGCAGAAATGTGTCAAAGCCCTTGGCGATATCCCAGGGAAGACCCTTCTTCTTGGCCTCGTTCTGGGCGTTGCGGGCGGTAAAGTCAATGGCGATGGCGTAAGCTAGAGATTATTAATCTTGATCGTCTGCGAGAAGTTCAGGACACGACGTACCCTTGATGGCATCCAGAGCTCCCTGGGTATCAGAGGCTTGCAGGTCTCGAGTGAGTTTACCAATCACAAGAGCCAGCTCAACCTCGTAGTGCATGTCAATGCCCTTGGGTCTCAGAACAGGACCCTCTCCTGGGAGGACAATGGAGGAGGTTGGCTTGAGGAAGAAGAAGGGCTGCTTGGGCTTGGTGTTGTTGAGCTCAGCAATGTGCTCCCTGGGAGGCAATTGTCATGTCAGTATGTCTCATGATGGCCAAAGATAGGAAGGATAGCATACGCAAAGTTGCGGCCGATGCAGACGACCTTGCCAGCCTGCTTGAGGCTCGATGTAGCTTGAGGAGCCATTGTAGCCATTGTGCGTCTGAGAGCAAACATGATAACGATTGAGTCTAAAGATGAATCGCGATTGTAAGTATGTAAGAATCAACGTAGTATTGCAGTAGTAATAACCCTCATTCACTGGCTCAATGGTGAAATAGTTGGCCAAGCTTGAGCTCAAGCGACCTCGGAACTATTCCCCCGGTGGAGAAGCTTCGGTCGGAGATGAGACCCGGTAATCGAGTCGTGGGGTATATATTTGGTACAACTTAAGGCGATACTGAATAAATACTCCAATTCCGATTGATTTTCCGCCGACTTCGCAGTCTGATTCTTACTAGCAATTCTATTTCAAAGCAATTGTCTGGTGTTAAAACTAGATAGATAAAATTGTTTTTTTATTCTATGGGTGTTATAGAGTCTTGTAACAACGGGGATATAGCACTTTTACATATACGCCTTGAGTCCTTCTCTACATCAAACAAATCATCTCCATTAAGCAACGTGAACAAACGCCCTCTTCTTAGCACTCCTCTCATCGTTCTCCTGTTCCCAGTTCTCGTCCACGTAGTCCTTGATGCTCTTGTCGCGAATCTGCATGCCCACAACCTTGAGAGCAGCAATATTGACACCCATCTCGTCCTTCTGGCGCTTGAGCGAAGCGCGGAGGTTGACGCGGATGCCGTCAAGCATGGCCTTCATAGTGCGGCTGGCAACAATCTGCTTGTGGTGCGTCTTGAGCATGAAGAAAAGAATGCGGCATGTCAGGGGCATGTTCATAGATCGCATGGCGAAGATATTGAGGAAGGTGAAGAGGATGGGGACAGAGGCAAAGGGGAGCACCAGGAGTGCATCGTGAAGTGCGGAGGCCTTGATCTTTTGAAGGACGGAGAGGACGTAGGCCTCGGCGGTGATGTTGCCGAGGGCGAGGAAGACGGGGTTGCGCTGAGGGGGTTGCGCGTGAGGGTTTGTGAGTTTGGCTTCCTCGTACTCCCTGAGTAGGTTGAGATCGGCCATTCCCATCTCCAGTGCCTCTGCTATCCGTTCACCAGCCATGAGAGTCTCTGTGGTCTGCTTGGACGCCGCAGCAACCTCGTTGTTCTCGTCCTGGGCGTCAGGATCTCGCTCCAAAGATGTCGTAAGGGTGCTCTCATACAACTCCTCAATCTCCTTCTCGCGCTCTTCCTCAAGGAAGATCTGCTCCTCTGTCTCGTCCCAGACTCGAATGCTCTTGTCGTGACCGGCACTAACCAAAAGGTTGCCGCTGTGAGCAACAGCAATAGCCCAAACTTCGCCGTGGTGGCCGTCCAGTCTCTGGATCTGCTCGAACTTGTCACCATCCCAGTACCGGATTGAGCGATCCTTGCTGCTGCTGAAGAAGTGGTGGCCGTTGCCATCGTTGTTGTGTGGCACGAATGCGACCTGGAGAATACTGTCCTGGTGTCCGAAGAGAGCCTTGTGGCAGTCACCGAAATCGAGACCCCATATTCTGATGTTCTTGTCGGCTGAACTTGTGACAATCAACTTGCTGTCGAATGATATGTCCATGCTAAGAACAGGAAGCTTGTGGCCGTAGAGGTTAAGATAGAGTTTGAGAGAATCGACAAAGAAGACCTTGACTGTGTTATCCAGGAGTGCAACAGCCAACAGTCTGGCATCTGGTGAGAACTTGAGGCTCAGGATATCGTCAGAAACCTTCAGTGTTCTCGATTGTTGTAGCTTGAGCTTTGGTGTTGTTCTTCTTGTGCCGAGAACCTCCTCTTGTACAATCTTGAAATCCCAGAACTTGGCTGTCTTGTCAGCACTGCCTGAAACAACAGACTGTCCGTCGGGGTGGACATTGAGGGACCAGATGGCACCCTCGTGGGCATCGACACTGTCAAGGAGTGCCGCTGAAGCCACGTCAAAAAGCTGCAATTCACCACTCTTAGTACCGACGACGACGACCTTGTCTCCTGGCAGGAAAGAACAGCAAAGCGCATAACCACACTCGAATGTTCGAATGCAGTTTTGTGTCTTGATATTCCAGATCTTCAAGCCACCGTTAGATGCAGATGCCAGCATCTTGTCGTCTGAGCTCAACGACAGGGCTCGAATATCTGTTCGGTGACCAGGGAGGTCGACAGAAAGCGCCCTCGTATAGTCAGGGACATCCTCCTTCTTTGACTTTTCGTTCTTCTCCCTGGGCGGCAGGCTGTAGTACTCGAGCAAGTTGTTTGTGGTTCCTACTAGTAGGTGGAGATCTTTCTGTCCACTGGGAACAGCCCAATCAACTGAACGCACCCTGCCTCCTGTTCGCACAATCACATATTGGACAAAGATGTCGCTGGTGTCGGCCTTTGAGATATCCACAGGCTCTTCTCCATTGGCTTCCTCGTCGGCAGTCTTTCCATCCTTTGTCTTCTCTCGACGTCTTCTTCGCTTACGAGCCAGTGCCTTTTTTATCTCGGCCTCGGATCGTATCCGCCACACGTCGACGCCCTTTTCTGAGCCGTGAACGGCAAAGTAATCTTTCTTGGGGTGGAAGACAACTTCAGTTGTTCTGTCTTTGCTGTTTCGGTGCAACGTTCCCTTATCTTGGAGGTATTGTGCCGCAGCAGGTGTGTCTACCTGGCGAGCGCTCAGGGCTAAACCATCGGCATCCAATGCCCAAACCTTGATCTCGCCGTCGTTTCCCGCTGTGACGCATCCACTGTAATCTGGCGACAGACCGAGCGCCCAGCACTCGCCGTTGGTTTGCGAGATGTGCGTCTCTATACAGTGTCTTGATGAGAGATCCCAGAGCTTGATGAGCGAGTCTTTGCCGGTCGTCAAGAGGAAACCATCATGTGTGCTTTCGCCGTCGAGAACCATAGCCTGTGTGCCGTCCTCGTCCTGAACCTGGGGCTCTGGCTCAACGAATTGAAGACCAGTCACCTGATCTTTGTGTCCTCGCAACTTGAACTGGCCGACTTCCGCAACAAGATCCCAGATAATGATATCCGTGTCCTTGGAGCCACTGGCGAGTCTGACACCAGCCTTATCGAATGCGAGTTTGGTGATGGCCGACTTGTGGCCGTTGAAGTTGAGAATGACGGAGGAAATCTTGCTATCCCATAGTCGAATGCTACCATCTTCGTATCCGACAGCGAAGACGTCCTTGTCGGATTTACTTTGCGCGATCGCAGTTACAGGCACCGTGCATCGTTCATCTCTCCATCGGCTTATGAGTTCGCCCTTCTTGATATCCCAGCAGACAACTTCTTCGTTCGCCGCAACGATCGCCTGTCCCGCGCCGGTTCCTGTTCGATCTTTGGATGACCATACTAGGTTCGAGGTAGCCGAGGCGACGACGCCAAAGGACTTGCCATGCTCGTATTTTCTGTTGAACGATGAGTTAGATTGAGTCGCTTCTTTGTTCTGATCAACTTACAAATATGACTTGACCATTTTTGCAAGGTTGCGACCAAAATTGGCCCTTCTTCAATTTTGTCTCTTACAAAAGATCCCAGAATCTTTCCTCGATCCCAGAGGAACCTGAAGGGAATTTTTCTTATCGATAAGAACACTACCCACCAGCTCCACTGGGAGCTCTTCGTCACGTGCATAAGTCGGAGCTCAAGGCTCACCACGTAAGCCCCACTACCCAGGCGTCACCTATCGTAGCAATACACCTAAGCTCCAGTAACGACGATAGTAAAGGGGAGCGCATACAGTCAGCCAACAAGATGCTTCTACTAGATTACCAAAACGTGCTGATTCAGTCAGTTTTGACTGAGCGTTTCTCAGGGTAAGATTGCGCATGCTTAAATGTTTCAAAGACAAGAGCTAATGAACCGTACGTCAGAGCCCCTCCCGCTTCCATTGACCAGACGGTCAGCGACTTCGACGGCGTTACCTTTCATATCTCGACTCCCGAGACCAAGACCCAGATCCTTCTCTCGATCCAAATACGATGCTTCCCCGACCTTGTCAAGTATGGAGCTGAGGAGGTTCTCCAGCGAGAGTATGGCGACTACATGACAACCGTTGAGCCGGGCTTCGACTTCTCTGTTCTCGTGGATTTGGAGAATCTCCCAGAATCAAAGGGTAGAGCTGATTAGTCTCTGTAAGATCATGTGGCATCCAATGCTAACTATTGACCAGAGGAACGCAATGAGCTGGCCCTCAAGTTCGCTCTCCTGAAGCGCAATGCCATGGCTGCACCATTCGAGCAAGCTTACAAAGAGCACTACGCATTGAAGGAGGAGGCATCCAAGTTTACATCCGAAGAGGCTCCTCAGGGCGTCCGAGAGGGAGGCGAAGTTAAGGCGATCCACTACCGAGAGGAGGAGGCCATTTACGTCAAGGCCAGCCACGACCGAGTTACCGTCATCTTCAGCACCGTCTTCCGCGAGGAAACCGACCGAGTGTTTGGAAAGGTGTTTATCCAAGAGTTTGTCGATGCCCGAAGAAGAGCAATTCAGAATGCTCCTCAGGTTCTGTTCAGAAATGATGCTCCCCTTGAGCTGCAGGGTGTCCGAGGGGTCCAGGATACTGGATCTGGAGACATCGGCTACGTAACTTTCGGTAAGTTTCGCCAACTGCGATCAATGACATTACTAATTGAGTCTCAGTCCTCTTCCCCCGTCATCTCACTCCTCAGCGCATGACCGAGGTCATCTCTCATATTCAGACCTTCCGTGATTACTTCCATTACCATATTAAGGCCTCAAAGGCCTATATTCACTCGCGTATGCGAAAGCGAACTGCCGATTTCCTCCAAGGCAAGTCCTGTTCCTGGGATCAACAAAATTGCAAAACTAACAGTATTCAGTGCTACGCCGTGCCAGGCCCGAGAACGAAGAGAAGGAGAGAAAGACTGCCAGCGGCAGAACTTTCAAGGTGCAAGGAAACTAGATATTGGCTCAGAAAGGGAATTGTCTCTATGTCAACCATGTTATCCAATTAAATTAGTTACTAAGCCTATAGATGGGGCGGTTAGTCGCGGGCAGGAGATAGTTGAGCGAATGACACTATAACCACGAATTGATATCTCAAATCCATACAGAGGCAGGGCCAAAAAGTTATTACCTAGGTACCTAAAGATAAGAGTATTGTAGCTAAGGAACCTGCTTTTCTTAAGACATAAGAAGTATTATCAAGTACCCTAAAGTTTAGTAGGTAGGTAGATAACTTAAGCTTATTATATCCTAAAATGCCGAAAGGATTAGGTAGGTAGAGTATGGCATAAGTTCTTTTTAGAAAGGACTTGTTGGCCCTGCCTCTGTAAGCAATAAACAAATAAAAAGCCAAGCAAAATATGAGTTGACAACACGTTGATAAATATTGTCAAGTGCCAACTATTAGTACCTAATTGACGTGTTACCCGGCTTAGGCACTGTCCAATTAGCGGTGGGCGATCGAACTTCAGGGTCCTTTCTTGGTCTGCTCTAATAAATCGTGAGCATGATCGTGCCGCCACATGACCTTGTTTTTTATACAACATCAGAAACGACGGCCCTTGGGTCGCTACAACAATGATATGGCCTTTCGGATCGCGAAATCCCGACAAAGAGATTGAGCAGAAACTCAAAGAAGAGGCGAGACGGCAGAAAGTATCATGGACAGACACAATAACACGGGTTAGATCGGCTCCTCTCGATGCAGCGAGAGAATGGGCACCCATTGTGTTATTCCCACTCGCAGGTATGGCAGCTCTGCAAATCTATTCAAATTATGTTCGCCGAATACCTGCATCAGCACATGTGCGCCCGAGCTTCTTTCGCAAACGGAGCATCTTTGGTCGGGTTACCAGCGTTGGCGATGGAGACAACTTCCACCTCTTTCACACACCTGGCGGTCGGATTTTGGGCTGGGAGTGGCTGAGAAAGATCCCCCAAGCTCGTAAGGACCTGAAGGGCCGAACGGTATGTTTGTAGTCTCAGTTTCATCCTGTCTTCATACTAACAAGGCTGCGACAGATTGCAATTCGAATCGCCGGCGTCGACGCCCCAGAATGTGCCCACTTCGGACAACCAGCGCAACCATTCTCAGCCGAGGCTCTCGCGTGGCTGCGGGAGTACATCAACAAACGCAATGTCAGGGCATACGTCCACCGACGAGACCAATACGATCGAATCGTCGCAACTGTGTATACGAGGCGGTGGTTGCTCCGAAAGGATGTGGGCCTCGAGATGATAAAGGCGGGCATGGCGACGACGTACGAAGCAAAACAAGGGGCCGAGTTTGGCGGCAAACAAGAGATCTACAAAAAGGCTGAAGCAATCGCGAAGCAGAAACGAAAGGGCCTGTGGTCTGGCAAGGCCATGGATTTCGAGAGCCCGAGGGCTTACAAGACGAAATGGGCTGGGGCTGACCAGGAGAAGACCGGCACTTGAGGATGCCGAGTATGAGTTACTACGTAGTATGATTATTCCAAAACAACCTATGGTTCGGTTCGGTTCGGTCTGTGTGGCATCTAGGGGTATCACGGCATGGATCAAAAATGAATTTAAATTATTCGAAACTCAAGGCTACTCTAGGCCGTATTATGTTGTTGTCTAATACTCTGAGACTTGTTGTGACATTTCTGAGGAGCTATTTTAAGCTTTACAACTCATCATGTATGTCATCAGAACTAATAATGGCAAGGCTTAGCTGAGTCGATCAGTATGCACGGTTGATAGGCTGCCATTGCTATAGAAACTTGGATCTGTTCTTGTCTCTGCATTAAACAAAGCCAGCATCGACCTTGAAGCATCAGTAGCGCAATAGTTTTGAGTCAATCGGTGTCTGACACGTTGGCGGGAATTAACTTGCCCGGTGCCAGAGGAGGTTACTACAACACACAAGCAGGGACCCTGGGCAAGGAGTTTTGACGGCTGATCCAAAGTGGTTTCAGCCTGGGTAGCTTTGAAGTCAAGAAAGGCATGAGCAAGTAATGATGAGTACCAGATGCCTCAGATTATAGAATCGTTGATTTGTATGTATTTCTTGAGGGTCATGTACCTGTATATCAACATAACTCATCGTCTGAGTTGTGCCTCGTATAACAGAAGTTATGCTATACCTACCTACATAGGTTGGTATGCAAGCATGATAATACGTGCTCAGCCCCTGCATCCGTTAAACAAACCTCCAAGGAATGATGATGATCAAAATTGCATCGTTCTACCGATATGCCAGGAAACCGCTCATGATTCCATTGTCGCAAATAATCATCATACGCTCGTTGATTTAATGCAAAACATCAAAGCCCTCTTATACAGAGACAAATAACAATAGCAAAGCACAACAGGGTGTGGTGTGAAATGCCGTGCACGACCAAGATCCCTGCTCTGTGACCAACCTCCTGAGTTTAGCATGCCCAAGGTTAAAAATAGCTGGAGCAGTAATAATGCCAGCTCTCGACTCGTAATACTGAATTTTATTGTCCAGACATTAGCGCTCGCACTTGGCAAGCCACATTGTAGTTTAACGGTCGCAAGTCGAAGTCAGAATTTCAAGATCAGCAAATGATGTAAATAATGCACCGGGTGAAAAACAAAGCAAAGAAAAATAAACATAAAGATAAAAATACTATATACTGTAGATTTAATACTCGTACTAACAAAAGAATGCCATATTTGAAAACTGGATTTTAAGATATTACCTACATGAAATTGATGCTCAGTTGGTAAGTGCTCCTATGACAGTTTCCCGGCAAGCTTGCGGCGCAAGAAACAGAAGCTCCACTCATCCCCTGGAAGCCAAGGAGAACCTCAACGGGATCATCTCTTCTCTCTCTCCTAATTCTCACCTCATCTTCCACGAGAATTCTTATCGTTGAAGCTCCTGCAACAGGAGGGGATACTTATCTTTGCATTGCTCAGCCTTGCAACTAGTCACTCGTTACACTTGTTACACTCTGTTTCTTCTTTCCCTTCCTTCTATTTGTTTATATTTCTCAACACATCCACTGTGTTATACCTAATTCATCGCCCAATCGACTTGACAACCAACATAACGCTTCAATTCCTCGCCTGACACTTCGGTATTCGCACTCATTAATACCGCGTCCTTTTCCTATCTCGATTTGTTACCGCCCTTTGGTCGGCCTGCAGCAACCCGAAGCCCCCCAACCGTCTTGTGTGGCCTAAATCAGCATTCCAGCCGTGGTCGACCCGAAGACACGATATCCGTTCCTCATTCTTCTCAAATACCTGTCCAGCGGCACGGACGCGTACAGTACCTCGGAGAAGTGAGGAATCCCTTCATTTTGCCTTTCCGACGCGGTAAAATTCGCGAGAAATTTCCTGCCAACGAACAGCTAAAGTCAAGAGGTCCTTGCCTCTTGATACGAGGACGAAGCTCGCCGATAATCAAACTCTGGGTTGCTCCTCTCAAGCTTATTGGTGCTCGATTCATTAAGGTGGCGCTCTAGCACACAGGTTGCTCCAGTGGCTGTGATACGTACCACAGTCGTGCATCTTGAAACCCTGGGTACGTCTCTTTTCTCCTTACTTTTTCTTTAAAGTTATTGTATCTGTTCTGTTCTGTTCAGTTGATTCTCATATGGCTTGTAACCCTTTCTCTTCTTTATTTGTTCCCACTATCGTCTTTACTCTTTATCACGACGCTGTTATTTCTTTTTGCTCCTTTGTTGTTTGTCGTCATACACCCACCCGACGCCTGTGCTTCAGGTACGCATTACAGTAAAATAGGGTCTAACCGCGTTAGGTTAGTGCCAAGATTCCTCGAAATCTATTGCACGCCTAGAGAACGGACATCGCCATCGCTAGCAATTTCCCGGCTGCCAACATCGCCTGTTGCTCAACTTCAATCCTGCAAACCACAACTTTCCACCTCGATTACGAACGTCCGACGTCTTTACTACCAACAATATCAACCGCGACAAATTGCGCGATTAACCTGATTCCGATTTTCGAACTTTTTTCGAGGTATTGCATTCTACCGATTTCTTCTAGTGGCGCCTCGATTCGCACCGCTCCCGCTCTCTCGACCGTTAGAAAACACGATAATTCGCCCCTTGATATGGCCCACTCTTGAACCTGAGATGCATACACGAACAATTTCAATTCCGACGACAACGAGATTTGATTTCCTTCTACGGGAGGAATACACAACGCACTTAGAAACGAGACCGGTCATTTCCATATTCAGCGAGAATTCATCGTTATGCGATTACCTTTCCAACGGCGGAGCCCATCGGCGCGCCAAAGCCACAGCCTAGGTCCCGTTCTGGGTCTGGCGGTTTTAGCAACTCTGGCGCCTTCTCTCACGCATGCCATCAACTTCAATCCGGTGCCGTCGCCAAACCTAGACTTCTCAAATTTGGGCAGGATCGGCATAGTTGGAGATTATGATGGGATTTCACTTTACCAATATGAGGGCCAAAGAGAGAGCTCCCGTAGCTCAAACGGCAGCGAGTCACTTCTGGCGCAACTGCCCAACGGCGCTTTCACTTCGATAGTATCTACTGATGCGTCGATCAGGGCCATGTGCTCGTTCCAACTCAGCGGCGGAGAAATGAAGGGTGTGGTAATAGGTGGTAATTTTACGAGCTTGGACGGAACACGGTCAAATGCGGTTGCGCTATTCAACCCAAACACAACCGAGATCACTCCTCTAGATGGAATCGAGGGTGAGGTCAACGCTGTATACTGCGACAAGGAACGGGACACGGTCTATGTGGGCGGTAATTTTAAGGGTGCCAACTCGACCAACGCGATCGCCTGGGTTGGTACAGATGGATGGACAAACTTACCGTTTGCCGGCTTCAATGGCCCCGTTAAGGCCATCACAAAAGCTTCTAATGGGCACATCCTCTTCGGCGGTACTTTTACAGGACTAGGAAACTCGAGCACACCCAACCAATCCTCCATCCAGGTTATCAATCTGTCAACAGCAAATATCACAGATGAGAACGGGTCTTCGAGCACTGAACCTAAGGATATCGTCTGTCCAGGATCCTCATCGACTCCTTGGTTGTTGCAAGACAACACGCCTGGGTACTGGGAAGCAGACTTTTCCTTTAGTTTTGCGCCGACCAAGCTCAGACTTAGAAACACACGTCAGGATGGCCGTGGCACCAAGACCTTTCGCTTCCTCGCTTATCCTATCAACGGAATCATGAACCTGACCTACGTCGACCCGAACACCGGTAGCAATCTCACCTGCACCAGCGAGTGCCCACTCCTTGACAACGAGGATTACCAGGAGTTTACCTTTGTCAACCGTGTCGGCATGGACAAATTTCGCATTGCTATCTCTGATTGGTACGGTAACGGAGCTGGTCTGGAAAGTATCGAGCTGTTTCAGAGCGACATTTTTGCCTATGCTGTTTCTGAATTCAACGAGCCGAAATGCGGCGGAGTCGAGAACCCAGCTTCGGCTACTCAGACAGGGCCTTGGAAGGTTTCTCCATCTTTGGAAAGCAGTTCCGAGTACCTAACTGCTGAGCTCAGTAATGATTACGATCCTGAAAAAGTCTCGGTTACATTCTATCCTAACATCATGGAATCCGGTAACTACTCTGTCAACATCTACACACCAGGTTGTCAAGCCGATGGCACCTGTCAAACTCGAGGTCGTGTCAATATCACCGGCGTCATGTCAGGCGACAATGATAAGGATACTGATTTCGCATCGACTTTGTATCAAACCAATGACTTTGATAAGTATGATCAGATTTATTTCGGATACGTTGAGAAGAGCTCGGGTTCCTTCAAACCCTCAGTCACCCTCCGCCCGCTTGCTGGTCAAGACGTCGACACCCTTACCATTGTCGCTCAGAGGGTTGAATTCACTCTCACAAACTCTACTGGCGGCCTCAATGGCCTCTTCGACTTTGACCCTGAGCAAGCAGTGGTCAACGCCTCAAGCATGGCGGACTCTCCTATCAACAAACTCGGTGAAAGCTTTGATAGAGCTTCTGGTGTGAGTGTTCTGATCACGGATCGCAACACTACTTACGTCGGTGGTAACTTCACTTCCAAGGATCACGACAACATCCTCGCTATTATCGAAAATGACGATGTCAAGGAACCTGGCGGTGGCCTGAATGGTGAGGTCTTTTCCATGTATCTCAATGGCACACAGCTCTACGTCGGTGGCGGGTTTTCCAATACTGAGAAAGGACCTGTGACTGGTTTGGACAACATCGCCGTCTATGACACCAAAACGGATAAATGGAGTGCCTTGGGGGCCGGTCTTAATGGTCCTGTGAGGCATGTTGTGCCATTGACGCTCAACATCACCACGGATGCCCCCGAAGTGGTGATTGCCTTCACCGGTGAATTTACTTCAATCAAGGCATTTGGTGATAACAAGGCAGTTTCAGTCGACGGGTTTGCGGTCTGGGTGGCTTCCAAGGACAACTGGTTGCAGAATCTCAACGGCAACTATCCTGCCTTTGATGGCTCACTTACTTCTGCCGTTTTAGACGTCCCTAACGACGGTGGTTCCTTTTATGCCGGTGCTCTCTCGTCCGCACAACTCGGCACAAGCGGTGCTGCCACACTCTCAGACGAGGGGCTTGGCCAGTTCCCTCTCAAGATCCGAGCTTCCACGCCGTCATCAAACTCGTCTGCACTGAGTCGCCGGGATGTTACCTCATTCAACAAGAACACTACTGGCGTAGTAACAGGTATCTTCTACGACGATAATGACTACAATATCACCGTGCTGGCTGGTCATTTTACGACTCAGTCGACAAAGGGCGAGGAGGTACAGAACATTGCTCTTATCGAAGACGACACTGTCACTGGACTTGGCTCCAACATCTCGGACAGTTCTACTTTTGTCGCCCTCGCCGTGCGTGAGGGCATCTTGTTCGCAGGTGGTGATATCAGTGGCAACATTGACGGAACCAATATCCGTGGTCTCATCTCATACAATCTGGAATCGAAATCCTTCAACTCGCAGCCATCTTCCGTATCGGGAGCCAATGGTACTGTTGCGGCTATCGCTGTACGCCCTGGTAACTCTGGCGATGTTTATGTTGGCGGCTCGTTCGAAACCGCCGGTGCCCTGGACTGCCCTGGTCTCTGCACCTACAACGTGAACTCTGGCCAGTGGAACCGCCCCGGCAGTCAGCTGGAGGGCACCGTCTATAGCCTCCTGTGGTTGAGCAAGAACCAGCTGGTTGTTGGTGGTGATCTACGTGGTAACGGATCCGACCAACGCTTCCTTGCCAGTTGGGACGCCAACTCGGAGTCCTGGTCAAACTTCCCTGGCTCTGAAGACATCCCTGGGCCTGTTTCGGTCATCTCTCCTGGATCAATCGATTACGATCAGCTCTGGGTAGCCGGTACTTCAATCAAGGATGATTCGGTCTTTATCATGAAGTACGATGGTGAGAAGTGGCATACCGTTGAGCCCTCCCTATCTTCAGACACAATCATCCGCGGCCTGCAGGTCTTTTCGGTGACTGAGGATCACCAAGGCGCCGACGTGTTGAACAAGAACCAGGTCTTGATGATAACGGGCTCTATCGACATCCCCGACTTTGGAGTTGCCTCGGCAGCCATCTTCAACGGCACAACTTATCAACCATATGCAATGACAATCAAGGCACGTGATGGCCCAGGCACTATCGCCGGTATCTTTTCTCAGACAAACAGTTTCTTCAAAGAAGGTTAGTTCCCTACTCGATGGTGATTCAATGAACAGTACTGACTCCACGTTTAGAGAAGCACATGGCTTTGGGATTTGTCGTCCTCATCGGCCTTGCTATCGCACTTGGCCTGATGCTTCTCCTTGTCCTTTGTGGTATCATCCTCGACCGCATTCGCAAGAAGCGCGAGGGTTACGTCCCTGCGCCTACGTCCATGTACGATCGGGGCAGCGGAATGCGGCACATCCCACCTCGTGAGCTCCTTGAGTCTCTTGGTCACGGTCGAACTGGTGCACCACCACGCGTCTGAAAAGCAAAAGAAAGAAACAGATTCCTAATTTCTGAGGAATATCGTCGTTTTAGCAAGCTGCATACATGTCTGATTTGATACCTTGGGCGTTCTGGAAAGGTGTATGGGATTATTTTCGGACTGAGAGAAGTCCATTGATATTTTCGAAAATGGGGATCTAATACTAGGATCCCAGCACGAACATATGGACTCTGACTCGTCGAGTTAAGTATGCATTGTTCAAAAAAGCCCCAGCTTGCAACTATACCCCTACTTCGGCTGGATCTTGGAGAGGGCATCCCCAACGGCAACTGGTCCACCTCGACCTCGCTGCATTTCTCTTGTTTCTCTTTTTCACTTCATGAGGTCATGACCCGTCGGTTAATGTCTTTCTGTCTATTATTTCTCTTCGTTACGCATACATAGATGCCTTTGTTCATAGCGACATTGTTGTTGTCTCTTTTCGCTGTATATTACCTTCTTCCGGGCAGTCTCCGTCCCCAAGACTGCTGAGGATGTGGAGCCTTGGGTCCGCTTTCCTCTTTCAAAAGTTCGTTGCCATGAAGGAAATGTGAGCAAGGACTTGAGTTATCTGGAGGTTCGAGGTGGTTATCTGGAGGCTTTAGTTGAGGATGTTTTGGTCAATGGCGCTGTGGTTAGAAGAGGCTATCTAGCACCGACTGGTGATGTGATACTCAGCTGACCTATGGTAGCTTAATCTAAGTGGCGATGGTTTCTTGTGCACTCTTGTCTGGATATCAGTGACATCGTGTATGAACCCCTATGTCGGTGTGATCCTTCTGCAAGCCTTGTTTTTTACAAACCTGCTCGCCGGAGCTCTCCCTGTGGGACTGTTTAGTCAAGCGATGCTACCGTATGTAGTATCTGGAAACAATAGCCTTTTCGTGTCAGCCCATTCTCAAGACGAGCTTTGACTCTGTCTCGTAGTGAACAGGTCGACAGCCTTCCGGATAGCCGAGGGTAGTAACTTGGCTTACATTGCAATCTTGCTCGTCGTGTTGAATGGGGAACACTCTGGGGCAGAGCACAAGGAGTTCTCCAGAATGGGCTGACTTTTTCTTCTCCTTCCGGCAGTTGAACACGAGAGACATCCATTTTCAGTATTTTCCATTTGAACGGAGTAGACGACTATGCACGTTTGACACATGGATGCGAGGGTATTCCTTACTCTGGCGTGGTTGCATGTCAAATGACCACCACCAGCCTTAAAACTGGGCGTTCCTGAGCGAGGGTTGATATGCATATGAACTTTGGAGATGGCCCTCGTTTCAGAGCTGCTCTCACTGCTAGGCTGTCCCTTGTCGGTAATTAAATCTGCAAGTGATAATGCAAGACACCGACTGCCTGCCAGATAGATGTGTCTGAACCGAAAGACAAACTTCGTCGGTTATGCATATTGTGTTTTGGGTTACCCTAAACCCGAATTTGTGTCTGGACGCATCTCACAAGTCTCACGAACAAAACAAAATGGACAAACTGGCGTATCAGCCGTTACGCCATCTATGTCACATCATATCGAATAAACATACTGTATTCCTTCTGTCTCTCCCTGCTGCCCTGTGGTACCCCATCGTAGATGCAATGTCTCGGCGGCTTTTTTTTCGAGGTCTCAAATCTGTAGAGTATTGTACTCTGTAGGATATGGGAAATATCCACAGCAACGTCAAGTGACCGTACGCCCTTGAAAACGTGTATGGGGTGCCAAGAAAACTCTGTTTTCCTGTCGAGTGGATCAGATCGGATTCAGTGAAGACATCGTGGTCGTTGGACGATATTCGGAAGCACAGAACCGCATGTGATGCAATGCTTACAGGTATGTACAGTAACAGTACATATGTATGTACTGGACTAAGCGATGAACGACGACAAGGCTCAAAGATTACTGCAATATTAACAAAGCAAAACAAAACAAAACAAAAGAAAAACAGCCTTGCCCTGCGCTTGTGCTGAGGCCAGCCTCGAATTGACTGCTGAGAGGCATCGGTTCCTAGTCTTAGTAGCATATCGATGACGCTGCACACATACCGTGCAGTCCTCTTTCGCGCATATCTTAGGTCAAGAGAGTTGACTGACGGTTGGTTATTCACCTGTTCCCTGCATGTACCTGTCAATGACAGTCCCAACAGGGTCAACACCAACCTGAACTTATCCTGCTCTATGACGCAAAGTATTATCCTTCCTCCCCTCCTTCTGTCAAGCGCCGACCGAAAGCTGCAAACACAGCACCACGGAAAAGGGCCTTACCGGCGCCGCCACGGCATCATTAGTAACACCCAGCGGTGCGGTGCAGTGCGGTGCTGTGCTATTTCGAGTTCGAGTTCGCTGGAAACACAAGAGACGCTGAACTAGCAGAAGCCAGTATTCAGCGCGCGCTGGACGGTACAAGGCGGAATATTCCATGCCAGTGAACACACACCTGAGCCAACCAAGCAATGCCTAGTAAAAAGCCAAGGCGGACGACGTCGATGGGTGTGGAAAAGTACCTACCTAGGTAGTAACGACAGATAAACGCGTTACAGGGACCATTCTCGAGGGCAATCAATAGTGGATGATGAAAGGGTGTGGAGTATGGAGTACAGTAAGTTAGTAGTTGACAATATGGATGCAAGAATAGAGTCATTATTGTAATTACTCTACCGCCAGCACCGCCGTCTTTAACTTGACCAATTGTCTAGTAAATGATGGCGATAACTTGAATCGCACAAATGGTACGATACAGGTCTATTACTGGAAACATGGCGTTCCGGGAAAGCCAAAGAGCCGGATAGAGCGTTCCGTTTGCATGTCTCGGTGATTTTGCGGCTTGATTGACGCCTCGTCTCTTCTTAGAGACGCCATATAATCTAACCTCAACGACAAGCTGAACAGAGCAGAGCTGTGCAGCGTAACGAACAATGTCAGTTGAGCAAACAACACCAGGACGCTTGCAGGGGCAGTGGAATATTGAGTCAAGAAATGGTGTTGCTGTAAAGATAGAGTATTGTCTGTATGAGTGACATGACTGATATGGTGGCCGTGTCACTAGCTCGGTCTCTGTCTTATCGAGGTGAGGATAACTTCCAGGCCATGTTATCAGGACGAGACTAGACGATTCAGTTCATTAGAAATTGATAACTCCTCTTGTGAATGGAAGATGTACGGATACGGATAGGCAGTACGGAGTACCGGGGTAAACAATGGGGGAGTAGTGGAACCCCGGCACTGAGTCGGTAGCGCGCTTCTGCTTTTGCACCTCAGGGACTGTCACTGACCTAACCAAGCGAGACAAGGCGGGAGGCGTGCAGGGGTTGGTCAAGTACCGTGAGCTCAAACCTAGACGAGCTAAGGCAAATTGAATGGAGCTTGGCAGAGCAAAAGATCCTGAGAAGACCCCAGCAACAACTCCTCCCAACAAGGTTCTGAGGGACGCCTACAGTGCCCTCTGACCCTCTCCCCCCCGGCCTCGATAGCATTCACCCTTCCAAACGACATGGACTGGATACGATACGCCTGTGGCCTGCCCGATGTGATGTACGTGATGAGACCATCACTCAATCAGTCCCTGCTTAGTTTGCGGCGGACTTATCAATATTTCCATTCAGCCCTGGCAGGCAGCCCAGCACCAGCTGAAAGGTTCATTTTCCCCATAACCCTGTCTGTCTGTACACACAGTATCGTGGCACAAAGAGCTCGGGTCAACTTGAATGGTAGAGCCGCTAAACAAAACAACGTTGCGTCTGCCGTTGCAGTCTAAATGTACGTGCCGCCCAATCGAGTCTGGCGCTAGAGGAAGTAGGTAGGTGCTGTACGAATAAACGCGCTAGATTTTGAGGCGACAATACCAGGGGCCTCAACCAGGAACCAGCGACATCTAAACGACAAGCAGCAACCTCGATGGGATGAGACAGGTGATGATGAAGCTCAGCGCATCCCAGTGTCATTCTTGGCTTGTCGATGGACAATCCCACTGTTTCTATCCGAATACTTGGGAACCCCTTTGCCATGGCCCCGCTCCTGAGTCAAGAGTCAAGGTTCAATAACGAAGCCATGCTTGTCACAAGAACCCTTCGTGGCCATGAGCTTCAGTTCTGTTCCTCCTCCTCCTCCTCAAAAACGGGCGCGACAATGCGCACGGTTGTTAGAGACTTCTCCTCTACCGCAATTGGAGCCCCTCTTTGATATCCATCGACTCGACGAGCCATGAGAGTTACCGCGTCAGCTAAACCGCAATGATTGAATCAAGCCCTGGCTCTTGAGATTCGTTCGTAAAGCCCAACTCAATTCAACTGGGTCTTCACTCTTCCTCTTCAGGGACCTGCCTGAAGACCCGCAATCGGGATGCCGAAAACGCTCATTGTCCCCACAACACAACCTCCAACCTGCTTGGCCCCATTATAGGCCATCATGATCAAGCTCACCCGTCTCTGAGCGTCTCCTGTTTTGACTCGTGCGTCTGTTATGCTTCTTCTCCGTGGCACCGGCTTTGCTGTCTCCCGAGCTGCTAGTTGCGTGCCAAACATGCACCAGCTACCGCTAGCCCCACAACCGTGTCTTTTCAGTGTAGACACGGCTGCGTCTAATAATCAGCCTAGCCAGCCCTGTTACCGGCCTGAGTTTGGTCCGGTGCACCGGCCGAGTCCGGTCGACCGTGGTACGTTGACATCATTGCATGGGACCAGGCTCGCTGCAAATCCATGTGAGAGTGCGGGATGTTGCGGAATTGATTCCCAGGGATTTGCCCCTAGGAGATTACTTTGAGGCTCCAGATCGAATAACACAGGGGCAAGTCTTGGCAACGGATTGGATGCTGCCCAAATGCTGGGGAAGATGAGCATCACACCTCAGTCAGAGATCCATTTTATCTCAGCTATTCGTACAGTAAGTACTATAGTCTGTACCAACAGTATGGTTCAGAATATTCATCATGAAGATCACCGCTGCACCGGCGCCCTCAGCACGTGTTGCGTGGACTGAACATCAATCCGTTCACCATTGCCACGGGTCTGTCGAAATCCAACAAAGTAAGATCTACATGCAATAGCATGGAGCGACCCAAACAAAGTTGCTGGTATTGCTGTATTGCTCGAGGTTGTTTGATTTTTGCATGTTTTAGTGTCAGTTCGTTTCAAATGAGGCTCGTGTCCGCCACTAGCACGTCAACACTGTCGTCTCGTCTCAATTTTACTGCAGCGACATGGTTCGTATGAGATACCCTCACCAAAAGCGTCTAGCGAGATCTGAGTACAACCTGGCTGGTGGTTTCAATAAGTGCACAATTCACGTTCTGGTAAGGTTGTCTCGTGGGGGCAATGATCCAAGCCCGTGTAGCTCCTGTTCTCCTGGGTTCGAATGCGATAACTGAAAGGCCATCCGAAAGCCGAAACCCCCGCCTCGGTACGCATTGCGCGTATGACGAGCTCTGGGATGGAGTTATGTAGAAGAGACTGGATACCACCAATACTCATCAGGGGTCTATCCGTATGACGGAACATTTCAATCAAGCTCTGAGCGTGATAACGATTGAGTCTGGGGAAATAAACACCCTAGACATGAGGAAACAAACCCAAACCAGCGCCACCGGCCCTTCTTTCGCTGTAATCTCACAAAACCCACTTGCTAATCTCGAAGGCGAGATGAGGCTTGACGGAACAATATCCAATGAACGGAGAATCAAAGCTGAGACAGAAAAGGCATTGTCAGGTGGTGTGCCGTCGGGGTTGCAGTCACCAACCGGGAATATTTTGAGGCGGGCTGGGGAATGCTGGTAGATTCTGAGACATACCCCTGTGACAAGGTCAACGCTGAATGGCTTGGTCATGTTCCTACTGGAACTGTGAGCCCACATCGCTCATTCTTTCTGACCCTTCAAATTTTCAGGAGCAATGAGAGTTCTTGAAAGGCCAGTTCGGTCAGTCCGATCTCTGCAACCAAACCAGGACTTGCTTGTCTGTCCAGGCACATTTACCTTCTAGAAAACGTGAGGAACTGCAACTTGATGAAATTGTGACCCAATCGAGGTTGATCATACGTCCAACTTCTGCGTCGGTTGCCAGCCCCGTAATGATCGACAGGTCGTCAATCTCGGGTATCAAGACGAGCTAGCAAAAGACAGCAGACGCAGTTCTGCAGGCACTGTATATCTGGAGGGCTGCGTAAAATAATGCAATTTTACAGTCGTCAATATTGCTACGCTGGGATCTGAAGTGTACGGCGCGAAAAGTGGCCTCATCGAAACCCATGCTGAAGACTGCGTCTGGTGTGCTCAAGAGCCGGATCGACGCCACCACGATAACGCTTGTGTCCGCTGACAAGGAGCAGATTCGAATGCTGGAGGGTAATGTTGATCGCAAGATCTGGGAGATAATCACAATCAAAACTTTGCTGGGGCCCCTTGCGCAAATTATGTTTCAAACGTCCCTTTTCGGCCTGTCTTTCTCAAATCAGGAAGAATCGATCCTCTTAGTACAATGCCGAGAAAATCAGGACGGTGGCAGCCTGTAGGAGGCTCGGCCGGAATCCGTACGATGCCTTGACGGGTCGCCACAATGGGGGCTCAAGAAAAGGTGGTGAGCCTTTTGAACAAACCGCCATATGCTGGTACGAAGATTACGCAGTAGCAAACTTAAAATATTAGTACCATGTTGACTTTCAGTTGTTGCTTTTGCCTTAAACCCGGCGGCTCTCTGGCGTTGAGTAGCGGCTGAGTTTCTTGTTAAACTCAGAATATTACCGTTTAGTATTGAACCGAGCAATGGCAAAAGTTCTTGCATCTGATGGTTGGTTTTCCTTGAATCGTTCACTCAGAGAGCCTTTTCGTCGACCAGTTGTTATTCACCCATGCCTGCTGGGATGTCACAAGAGTTATATCTTTGGATGGATAGGTTGTCGCCGACATAGGAGGCAGAGGTGGTATGTATCGATCGTGTTGTTCACATGCATGAGAATGGAGAGTTGAGTGGGCAGACTGCAGAACGTGTTAACGGTTGCCTGGAGTTATTGGATAGTGTTGATAACCAGGAGCAAATCTTATTCCGTAGCGGTCTGTGGCGGCTGGTCCGATTGCGTCGGGCCCCTACTGTTTTGTCATGTCCAGTATTCCATGCCTAGCATGCTCAAAGCAGTTTCCTGGTGGCCTTTTGCATTTCCCATGCTTGGTCACATCAGATTCACGGCCCAAGACAGCCTAGTGTTATTTCCGCAGCGGGTCGAATGAAGAGGAGGGTCATCTTTATCGACGACTGGCTGCATCATAGGAACCCCATGTCTTGGTGTGCGCCACTCCCATCATTGCTACAGGACAGCGAACGGGAGGGTCTAGCGTAGGGCCTCAGGCGCAAGCCCTGTACGGGATGAGGATGATGCAGAAGAAATGGATATAGTATCGTTCAGACGTTGAGTTACTCTGTAGTGTATGCGTAAAGGGATGATCAGAGTTTATTGAGTGTTGTTGAAATCCTGGTTAGGTAGGTACATAGGTAATTAGGGAAATTGCCTGTTGAAGGAGATATGAAAAGTGGAAGACGCACGTGTCGAGAAGAATTTACCTAAGAACCCCCGCATACTGGTTTTGGGTTTTGGTATCCGTACAGTACAGTAGTAGATATCGCGGAAGGGTTCTTCCTACATGCCAAATCGAGAGAAGGTACGGACAAGGGCAGGCACAGTGCACGTCGTTCCGATTTCTAGGTAGGCACCTTTTCCGTCCATACTGTACATATACTAGAACGCAAAGCCAACGCACACCCACCCATAACTTTAATACGTGATACTGATACATGACACGGCACTGAGCTTGATCTCCCCGAAAAGACTTTCTAATTCTCAGGAGCCGTTCCTCAATGTGGAGGCGGCGCCGAGCTAGCAGCGGTACAGTGCTGTACTGTACCATGATGGGACGAATCTGAGCACAGGTAAAGCCAAGAACATCCATTCTAAAGCGTCCAATCGAACAAATTGACAACGACCATGATCAGCAAAAGGTCAACGGAGGTAAGTCAGAAGGATACTGTAGAGCAATAGTATACTATCACTTACACATCACCATACTTGCAGGCAATTTCGTAATGCTCCGACCAGCGAAATCGGCAGACAAGGGCTCCAACCCTTGACTTGGAATTGCTTAGTGCCTTTATCCGCGCTCATTACCCGCCTTCATCGGATACTGATACTGATTATACTAGATAGAGGTGACATATATGTGCGGGCAATGCTCTGTTGTGCCCCACGAGGGTTCCAAAGCTGCCCAGCAACTGGGGCAGGTGGAAAAGTAGGGGACATTTTCTCCGTACTTGGGAACCAACGCCGACTCGCGACGTGCAGTTATGGCATCACTGCGCACCACTTTGAGGGGTCTTAGAATGAGAGCGAAGTGACAGTGACGCCGTCCCACCTCGTCTCCTGAGCATGATGATGACGGAGATGCCAGAGGCTCTCAGGGTCTTGAGGTTTGTTTGGTCTTGCATGGTCTTGTCAGTCTTGAACTGCGTTTGCCCTTGTCAAAGCGCGCCTGTGGCATCTTTCAGGGTCACAACGTCAGTCAGTTGCCATCCTATGCTAGGCTATCCTGGACGACTGATGTCAATGCTCTTTTGTCACCCTCCAATGTTGACGGCAAGGCAATGCTATGGCCTGGCCTGCCTCTGCTAGCCCCCTAGTGTCGTCCCCAAAGGATGTTTCAATTCCTTCACCGTCTTGCGTTCCCGGCGTTTCTTGTCTCGTTTCTGAGTTCCACCCACACTCGTTGGTGCTGCTTCCTGACGTACCTTACGTCAGGGCTCTCATGGGTAGACACCCTTCCGCGACAGGGGTTCCCTGTAGCCGACGCCTCCCGCAGAGCATTTGGCGGCTTTTGGCTCTTGTTGAAGTATCTGGTACGTCCTTGGGCTTCTGCCCACCCTTGGCATTGCTTGTTGACGTGGGATCCCTAACTTTTCCCCATGACCAAGCGCACGACTCGACAACGCCCACTCAAAAAACCCACTCAGCAAGAAGCTCGCTGCAATCCATTCCCACAGCACTAAACAAGCCTATGCGGATCCCTCGATGCTGCCGTTGAGTGGCTTGAAGGACCCTCGATTCCCACCCGCTGCCCGCGTCGCAACAAGTCATCTACAGGCACGCTTTCATTTGGCTTGATCAGACCCTGCATATTATTATCCCGCCCCGTCTGTTGTCCACCTCAATTCCCAGTTCGGTACGTAGACCAGATAGGTACTCCCCTGCCTTGCAATTCATCTCAGACCCTCCACATCAGTGGCGTTCGTTCGTGGGCCAGCAACCCTTGGATAGCGGGGGTCCCTTTGCAAACTGCCGTCCGTAGCCTTACCCACCTTCAACTCTTGTCTGCTCTCTTCAGCTCTGAACACCCCCCTCTCCATACACGTCCTGTCCCAACCAGTGCGTACCCCGTAATCCTGCCCATCTGCCATCATCGCACCCCCTTTCAGACAGAACATGTTAGCGTTGTCGAGGGTTCCTTGGGGGGACACAAGCCTTTGATTGCTGCTCTTGTCTCTGGACGTTTTAACGATATGAACGAATCTATATGTATGTACTTCAAACTGTTTACATCATCACCACCATCATCATCATCATCATCATTATTTTCTCGAGGTCCAACTTTTGCTCTCACGCTGTCTCATGAATCTATATCGTCTCTGACCTGGCACTGGCGGACCTTGAGGGGCATTTCCAGGATTTTTGATCCAAATCTCTTTCAAAAGTCGCTGATCTCTACGTCTCCTGGCACCACGGACGCTACTATCTGGGTACCGTGGACTGTCAAGTCAGGTCGACTTGTGGATTAGAGACTGTCTCCATCATCTTATGCAGCCCACAATACCCTGGTTTGTTACTTGGCCTGGCTGCTTGGTCCTACGACCCTACCTCATCGCACTAACCCTGTCGCCTTAGCCATTGCGAAAAGACTTCGGCCTGCCGATCACTTAGACCAGAGTCGTCACACCTTTTTTTCTTTCAGAGAGACGGGGGAACTCCACCCTTCTCCCGCAGCCCAGCCCGTTTCCAGAGGCAGATTGACGCACGTCAATTCGCACCCAGACACTTAAGACTTCGCTGATCCCACCTTGGCCCCGACTCAACTCCCCATATCATCTCCAGCCTGGACGGGATCTTCTGTCTCTGATCTGTGTCACCGACTTGGCTTTTATTCTAGTTGGGATCCCGCATCTGATCAACAAACCTTTTTTTCCCACGCAACTGACAACCGATCTATGTTGATACTGCACATCACCACCTACTACCACTCTTCACATCACCACTATCACATACCAATATGACCATGACGCTCGACACTACCCAGCAGCGGTTTGGACCCTCGTTGAATTTCGACTATTCAGCGCCTGCACAACCGCCTGCATTCTCAAACCCATGGTCTTCCTCCTCACCACAACAGCATCCTCCTGCGGGAAGCAGCCTCTTTGTTGGTAGCCAGCCCGCGCTCAACCCAAGCATCATGGCCGCAAAGCAGCCCCAAAATCGTGCCAGCACCAGCAGCACATCTTCAATGGCTTCCTACGGAAGCGCAATGCCTGTTCCAAGCACTTCTGCAGGTGAGTTGAAGGTGTTTCCATCACTACCATGTGATCATTATACTCATCTCATCACCACAGACCTTCTCAGCATCAACCGTATGCAAACAACATCTGCTGCCTATGGAGATCCCACATACACTACATCTGCTTCTCCCGTTAACCACCAGTTTGCACCCACATCAGCTGCTCCTTATGACACACTGGGCTATGCGCCAGCTCCTGTGCGCCCAGCACCCTTTGGCCTGGCTCCCGCCGAGGACCATGCCAGAAGGTACTCACAACAGTAAGCAACACAGGACCCAAATGATCCGCCGACATTTGCTAACATATGGGGCAGTAGCATCCAGGATGAACGGAGGAGCTTTGCCGATGCTCTCGATGCTAGCCATGGCATGCTGGCCATGAGCCAGGAGACTCCTCGACCCATTTACGGGGCGCGAAGTGATCGATCCTCTGTTGATTCCTATGGATTCCCTTCTACCCACTCTACCAGTTCATCTATCTCCTCCAGTGGCAACTTCAGCTCCTACTATGGCGATTCCGTCTCTGATTACTCGACCGCGGGCTCTGACATCGAGTCGGTGTCTTCAAGGACTCTACCTCGACCCCAGGGTTTGATGGGCTCTCAGATTCCCCCACCTGCTCCTCAGTCAATGATGGGACAGTTCAGCTCCAAGGTTTCATCAAGTACCCAGAAGAAGCACAAGTGCAAGGTCTGCGACAAGCGGTTTACCCGACCCAGTTCACTACAGACCCATATGTACAGTCATACAGGCGAGAAGCGTATGTTACCTCCCAGAGCATCATCTTGACTATGCTGACCATGAATAGCTTTTGCTTGTGAGGTTGAAGGATGTGGTCGACACTTCTCTGTTGTCTCTAATCTTAGACGCCACCGAAAGGTTCACCGTGGAGACGCTCGCTCCGAGGCCGGCTCTGAGGATCATCACTCGGACTAGAGACGGTTATGACTACGAGTTAGAATTCCTCGATTCAACATTTTCAACATAAGCACAGGACAGGCGCAAAGGGAACTGGCACCTGACGAAAGGCGGTTCGACGACAGTCTCATCGACCGATTTATTGGCATTTAATCGCCCTGTTTTTATCACCTGCAAGTATTATTACACTACGGTTCAGCGCGGCATAGAGAAATGGGACAGAAAAGGATGAGGATCCACGAGATTGGGGGAACGAGGGAGGACAGCGACGGTGTATACGATTCGAGTCTATCGCTTACGGTGCATGGGGTTTCAAGCCCCCCCATCTCAGGTTTTTTTACGGTATTTGGTATTTTGGGATGGGAATAGGCGGAGTGTTGGACCGACCTACCGATACCCTTCCACGCGGCGTTTATGGAGTTGACCACGTTATGGTCCTGTCGTTATTCATGTTCAGGCACACGATGCCCCACGTTATTTTTTTTTGCCGAAGCGATCGCTTATGCCCATATTTCAAGGCAACGTTTATTTTCTCTCGACAAGGTGGCCAGAGGCAGTTTATGGATGGATTCATGGGAGGATTGTACTATTAGTTTCATATTTACGGTCATGATATACCCGTTTCGGACCATGCACAGCTTGATCTGTTGAGGGAGAACAGAAGACATACAGACAAGGGCGATGGCAAGATCTGGGTACGACAATGAAGTTGATGAGAAGAGTGCAGCCTATAGAGAGAGCGAGCGAGCGAGCAGTCTTACAAGAATTACACTTGAGATTGAAACCAAATAATGTTAATGTGTCGATACATGGAGTGAAGCCAGAGCGCCTTGTGATGTGGCAAGCCTAGCTAGCTAGGTAAGGTACGGTTTGAAAGCGCTATATTGGCAGCCACTGACTGGGACGGATCAATACTGGATATTTTTCATCATGATGGGAATTTGTTAGAATGCCATGTCCCAGTGGCGATGGACAAATTTGGAAAACGCCTTGACTCGACCACGCGATACATAGTATGTAGCTACTGGGCAAAATAAGGTACCGTATAATCAGTATACCATGATATGTACAGTAAAGGGGGCACAGCAATAAGCGCGAAGGCGGCAGGATGGGCTCTCACTCCCCTCCCTCTCACGCTCCAGGTACATACATACGAGATAGCCGCAAAAGATGGCCCTGGCTCAGGGCGAGGCGGCGTTGCCGAGGAGGCTAATGTCCTGACTGGACAAGACTGCAAATATCAAATTCAACGTCGAAACAGTTTGCATGATAAGAACTAGTATGGGGTGCTTGAGACACAGACGCGTAATGCAGCCCCTATTCCTTCAAGGAGATATTCTTTTTCACATGAACTCTTTGCAGGAATAGGACCGGACAGGAGAGGGAAGGACAGGAACAATTGGCGACCATCCCTGCAAGTCGTCTGTTATTGACCGTCGATCATGACCTAGAAGAGTAGACACCGGCGTTTCAAGTTGTGTGTATCCTTGCCGCAAGAGGTACGGCCATCGACTCGACGGCATTGTCAAGACTGGACAAGCTTTGTGGGGGTGGAAAGGGAGGGAGGGAGAAGGTGTTGGTAGATAACTTTTGAGGTGAGATATGTAGAGATTGGGTTGGCTTGAGAACTGAGGGTCCTTTCTCTTTGGAGTGGGCAAGTTGCACTCGGAGGAGATGGTCCAAATGGAAGCTGAGCCTCGGATTTGATAGTACGTATCAAGTTTAGCTTGCGAGAGGGTGTTATCGCGTCGAAGAAGATTCATTAGAAGTCAACTAGAAGGTTTTGACCAGAGACCAACGCATAAAGAATTTTCTGAATACCACCAATACTTCCAACTAACAGTTACACAATTTACTCAATTGATTGATTAGTGATTGATGCTTAACTAACTGGCGCTTAATAAACCATTTTCTGAATTGTAATCATTCACTTGGAGTGAGTACCTCCTCGCTCACTGTATGTATATTTTAGCTTACTGCTTGTCGGAGCGAAGTGGAGTAGATGGGGAGATGTCCAACTCTCATTCGCCAGGACCATTCTGCATTCGTACAGCAGCAGCAGGTATCTAATTCTCATTCTCCAATGGCCCCCAATGTCTTGATCCTTGTCATTTACAGCTGCACCTCGTTGTGCTGCACCCCTTTGTTGGCTGAAATTCAATCTCTTTGCAAGCCACGAACTGGGATTCCAGGCAGTAGGAAAGGGATCTTAGTCTTAGTTCCTGTCATGCCGCCGAAGGGAGTCGCATTGTGCTTGAGAGGAGATGGCAATTTGAGAATAGCATATGCAAATCCCATGTTTGTGAACGTCGGATATTAGACGTAAATAATAATCTTGAAGCTGATGGAAAATATGAATGGATAGGAAGGTAGATTATCAACAGCCGACCCAGGCGCTTTGTTGCACATGATGCATGGGTGAATTTCTCCCTTCGCCTGCAAGTTCGGGTTGCTCCATCAGTCGATACCTACCTACCTATGTATCCATCCTCATACATAATCACCTCCTCTGTGGCAAAAAAGACGCGCGCGACATGGTCAAGAAGCATTGTTCAACCGCAGTACACAGACAGGTATTCAATGCGACTGACCGACCCAAGCGACTGACCTGACTGACTCCGCGCGGAGGTTGGGAGCCGAAATAGACGACGAGGGGCCATGCCTTGCTGCTGTGTCATGCCACGACTTTTGGTGATGACGTCCCTCACGACTGAGATGTCAGCACCGCCCGCACCCACCGGGGCCACAGAACGAACCCCAAAGAGATCCGGCACCGTACTGACGGATTCACGGGCTTGCTTGGGGCTGCTGGCCGATCTGTCAGACGCCGTCGAGACGGACGGAGCTCCGGGGCGGTGCAAATGCATTCCATGGTGGTTGGACAAAGACAAGTACATACATAACCAGAACCCTTGGGGCGAATTCATTGTCAGTTCATTCATGTCAAAACCCCAGGTCTCCAGTTAGTAAGTATCCTTGAGTAGGTACCTAGGTCACTTAATTGCCCCCTTTTAGCACCCAACACAGCCTGAAGCCGTTGACAGCATGGCTGCTTATCCATCGCCCCCTTTAAGCCCCAGCTTTTGCCTCGCACAGAGCTCGTGATGTTGCGATGTACTTTTTTTGTGTTTGTTTGTTTGTTTGTTTGTTGGTCAGCCGTACAGATGGCATGCAAAAAGGGCAGGGAGAGGTCCTCTCGGATTGATTAGAAGGATTCCGAAACAGCGATAATGACGGTGGAGTGGGCCGAAAAATGACGTCGACGGAGAAATTGGGCTCCTCATCGACGTTTGAGATTCTGCCACGGACTCTCGCCTCTGCGCAAGAAGCGCCGATGAGGGGATCTTCAGGGTCCTACTTATTAGGGGGATAGGACTAATGTAGCTTGGGGTCATCGATTGGAGAGACAGAAAAAAATTCAAGAAGTAGACGTATGTAGAACCAGAAACAGAGCAAGAACTCGAACCACAGGGGTGGGTTTCTTTCGGTCAGTTTCCTGGTGGAGAAGACGATAATGAACCAGCAATTTAATCAGGTCAAGTCAAATCAAATCAATCAATCAATCGGTTACAAGGTCATGTACGGACAGACAGACAGACACAGCTGAGAAAAAGAGAGGGTCGGCAGACAGAGTGGGAATGTTGACGGGGAGTGGGGAGTTGTATTGAATGACTTAGACATCAAACTTGTTTCCCCTCCCCTTGTCTACCTAATTCGTCCCTATGCTGTGTTTACAGTCAAGGGACAATGAGTGGTTGGATTTGCTTCTGCATGATGAAATAAATGTCTAATTGTCTTACAGAATATGAACCACTCGATATCATGCTGCGCTGCGTTGCGCACCTAGGCGTAATTATTTTCTTTTTGCTGTATACATACATGCATACGTAGATACCTGTTTTGGATCGAGTCAAGTTCTTGGCCGAAAGACAATTGTATACAGGTAGTTACAGTAACATCGCATAGCTTCGCATCTTTTACGACTCGCGCAAGCCCACAATATCATGGCAATGTCGTGCTAAACTTTGAAAGGTTGCTTCGGCCGCGGTGCTGTGGTAGTGTTTAGGCCTCAGCGCGTCTGTAGAGTGCTACGTCGTCTGAACAAAGCCCGAGCTGTCGCTGCAGAGCCGTTGGAGTGAGATAGAATAAATGGGGGCGATATGACGTAGTTGCGAGGCATGGAGCGGTAAGGATCCCCGGCTCCGTTGCTGCAAAGACCCGGCCGAGCTCCACCTGCTAGACGTCATCAACGAGCTTGTCAATTCGCTGCCGCAGATGGCCGAACAGGGACAAGCGTTAGGGTGCCCACCTTTTTCCTCTTCCTCTTCCCTCTTGCATATGTGGGGGAAGACAGACGAGGGTCAGGGGGTCCTCGTGGGGAGCAGGAGTGTGCGTAGAGGACATGTTCAAGATACATAGCAGGGGTGGCTGGCGGGTTTAATTTATCTGCCTTTTAGTCTCTGATTGATGCCGGGACATGGGTGGCTTTGGCTGAAGCCAGCCAGGCTAGGGTAGGATGCGCTAGGCTAGGCTACCTAGAGCTAGACTGCCATCCAGGGTACAGTAACCTCTGCGGTTCGCTTCACGAAAAAAAGTCAAGGGAAGAAGCCATCGGGGGCCAGGCGGATGGATGGCGTTCTGCGTTCAGGTACATCCGACTACGCAGCCAACCTCTCAATTCACTATGTGCCAATTGGGCGGTGATGTGATTGATGATGTTGGATTCTTCTGATAGGGGATTGCAATTTCGAATGCAATTCTAGCTTGGAGTCTCTTTTTCGTATCGCGCCCGACTGGCATTCATCCAAACACGCATGTCCACCTGCAACCAACAACCCGCACTATACCACTCTGTGATGCCATCATCACTATCACTCTTGAGTTGGTCGGTTGGTCACCTGTCGGACTGGGTCCGGCAGTACTACTACTACTGCTGCTGCTGCTACTACTACAGTGTGTGCCCGATGTACCGTGAACCATCCAACATCACGCTCTCACAGCCTCGTCGTGAGTATTCAGTACAGCATTCTCGTCATGTAATTGGGCCAACTACTAAACGAGGCCCAATCTAAACACAACTCACTCCAACCAATCTAATCTCTCACTCCCTCGAGACCAAGTCATTCTCTCTGTGAATGGCAGGCGTTTCGTCTTCGTTTTGCCACTCTGACAATTAAAGGGGAGACTCCTAAAGACATACCAAACACTGTATACAATCTCAGCCTTGGCTACAGTGCTGTATCTTAGTACTTGACGGATCTCTACAGCCGCATTCCCCCCCAAGCGCTAATCAACGCCATACTCTAACTTTGAAGCTAGCAAGCCTCGCAAGGGACAGGAGGAGCAACAAGGTTGAGACAAGAAACGAAACGAAATAGATTCTGTCAGTCCTTCCCTCGCACCTTGTCCCGTACAGTACATACCAGCCCACTGTAGATAACTCCCCTTATTCAGGTGTTGCTTTTTCAGCATTGACTTCGTTGGTGGCTGCATTTCTGATGGTGTCCTTGCGCAGCCGTCTACCATTCGGCTTCTTTGGCGGACGATTCTTACATCCTCTAAAACTGTGCTATTCAAGCTAGCCATTCTAAATTCAGCGCACCGTAATTCGATCTTTTCTTCCCATTCCCCTGATGGCATTTGCTGAGAATGCCATCCCCCGCTTTGGTTTCCCTCGTTCTCACTCCTTAGCCTCAAAAAGAAGCTTACTTGGAAGAGATCACTCAGCAACAAGATCAGATTATCATTATTTTTTAAAAATTTATTTACATGCATAGATGTAATACATGATAATTCTTTTTGGGAAGGCTACATCTTTATTATAAGAATTTTATAATCTTTTTTATGTAATCACAGATGCTACGCACCCCGCTTTCCCTCTCTGTTGAGGTCCTTCTCTTCCTCCCAAGTCCATCTCGTCACCTGACCCTCCTATAACTCTTCTGGCTAAATTGATCACTGCCCAGTGCCCACAACCCTTCCCCATCTCGATTCACTTCACTATCCCGGCCTTTATCAGCGACGCTCATTTGTTGTCCGCTTTCATTATTGCCTTTTAGTAGATTTCTTCTCCACATCTGTTCCTCTTCTCCAAGGATGAACAACTGAGCGGGGCTTAGGGCCTTCAGTTGGTTGCTCTCCCGTCCCAAACATCCAACCGATGTGACGTACGGATACAGCTTGTTTTGATGCATTGCAACTGCGACCACAACAATCGCGGGGACCAGTTACAGTTCCAATGGGTGAGATACTGTCACAAATTCGTTCATATTGCGTCTTGGCTTGCCTCCAAATCTCAGCCTTCCCGGAGAGATCTGCGCGCCCCTTTCTACATATCAAATAAGCAACCGTTGCCGCTGTACATCACAACCGCTTCAAACCAGAGGCGTCAACTAGGGGGCAGCATCACAGCCAATATCTCAACAGAAGCAAGCCTCAAAGCAAAAAGGCCAACAACGTCTAACCTCCGTCCATTAGGAGAAGCATCCTCAACCTAGTTCAGCTTGTTCTGAGATCTGCTGCCTCTCCGGTCCTATTCTCTCTTGCTAGTGCTTGGGCGATGCAAGGCTTGAGTTTGAATTGCCATCCCGGGAACCGCCTTCCGCACCGCACCGCACCGCAGCTAAGACGTGAATTGCAGGTCGTTGTACATGATATAGCTTCAATTATGGATGCTATGAAATCATCGCCGGTGGAAGCGTCTCGCTTGCATCTCGATGAACCCCGACAAGTGTCTAGGGGCTGACCGGTCGCTGACATCCAAGGGGCATGCGCTGCAAAGGTCATTTTATACGCTCTTGGCAGATATCAGCAACGATACTTCAGAGCACGAGGCCAGCCAGTGGAGGTCAATAGCTTGGTGTGTGAATGGATACCTTTCCACTTTTGGGAAACCAGCTCATCAACCGTGAAAACCAAGAACTGGAGACGAAAACGATATCCCTTGCTCATTGTCCTATCACGACGCATCTGCTTCTGCATCTTATCACTTCTGACGTCTCTGATATCCATAAATACACAATCATGCACCCAGGTGCACGGTACAGACAATACTGACACGGGAGGGCACATGAAGCAGCAAAAACATCATGATAAGATTTCCATCTTGAGCTGGAGTGCAGCCTGCGTCCCCACCAGAAGATCCAAGGACTCCCCACGTGCAACAACAGAGATGATGGACCCGTCTTTACTCTGTAGGGGAAAAGACAGGCGTTGGATACAGCCTGGTGCTCCCCCTCTGCATTGACAACCACTCAGAGGCACGAGACGATGCTTAGTGAGTGTCGATCACTCCACGCCTCCCCCTCCCCATCGTCCCTACGTTTGTCCCTTCCAGGTATCCTCGACTCCCTCCCCAACCACCTTTGGCCTGCACCCACAACCAAGACTCATGTTGAGGTACAGCTTCGTGACGTGATCCAAAGGTTGGGCGGCACGGGCCCCTTATCCTTCCCATCTCCCCTGACTCAAGTTTGGAGACGACGACACGAAGATGGGGAGATCCCGATGCGGTGAAATCTGCATCTGCCGGAGCTTTGCTCAAAAGTTCCTCTCAAGAGTGTGGATGAGCCGCGGGTCCGGGCGTTGACTACCGAAGAGGCGCGCGAATGGCTCCATCCGTGCATGCTGTTCTATCAGATATGTGAAAGCAATCACACGTGCGGTGTAGATACAGAGTCGTTCATACTTTAACACGATATAGCCAATCCAAGACGCCGTCCCATGGCTTTGGGGATCGTCCAGGACCCAAGCGTCCGGCTGAGAAAGATGGCCTGGATGACAGGATGGCAGGATGGCTACCGGAAGGGGAACATGCTCAATTCGGCCAATGTTACTCTCGGTTGCTGAGTTATGGAGAATTTATTTGATGAGGGTTTAGTCAATAGAACTAACATCTCGTTAAAGTGCTGCCTCCGGATGATCGTCGCTCTTGTCATTGAAGTGAAACCACCAGTTCGGTTGAAGGGCCCCAAAATCTATCTTCATCCCTGCAGCTTCGACGGACATGCAGAGTCGGCGACTCCGCTGTGAGGTAAGGTGATTTGGGACTTGAAATGAGTGCTACATCGCTCTTGGCAAATCAGCTGTTTATTGATCCAGCAAGCGGTCAACAGTAACATCGTTGGTTGTCTGGATAAAGGGGTTGGAAAGCAAGTCAACATCATCCACATGGTCATGAGACATGAGATTGTCACTTCGGAGCACTCCGTAATGCAACTAGATTTTTGAAACATTGAAGCCATATTTTGTCATCTATCAGAACGCCCTGACGCATGCAATAACCCCCTTTCAACGTACAACATTCCTGATTACAAGCCCCTCCATATCCATACCTAACACAAGAAAAGAAATGTCCTTGGAATAAACCTCGACTGTCACCAATGAAGCCTCCTCATGGAGCCAATATTCTATGTCAAGCATAAATAAGCTCTTACAGCACAATCGCCAGCTCCGGACGGTCCATAGTGTCTTCGTCCAGGTTCGGATAGTATGGCACCATCGCGTCCGCCCCCTGAACATAAGCGTCGTTGTACAGACGCCAGTATGGAGTTCTGACCTTTCTTGCCGGGTGGAACAGACCCGCCCAGACGTAGTTGAGCACCAGGCCCGGTCCTACTGCCATCCGAATAGCCTCAATGGCCTCCACGATACGATCGATAACGTGCGGGCTGGTCTCGAATAGGTTGGGGTAAAGGAGGTTGAGCAGATGCACCATAGCGTCCTCACACCCGAGACCTACGACGCCCAGAGCGATATGCTTGACGACGGAGGCGGCTGTTTGACGATGAACCTGATCACGGTCGATAAGAGCGTCTTCCAATAGGGGAGTCACTGCGTAGACGTAGTCCTTTGCCATCTCGCCAATATACTCGAAGAGGAACGAGAGTGACTTGAGCACACCGTTCTGCACGTTGAGCTCAGGCACTCGGTACTCGTTCATCAGAGCTGGGAGCACAGTGAAGGGAGCACAAGTCTCAGCCACGATACCGATGGCAACGGCCGTGTTAACACGAGATTGACGCTCCTGCACACGAAGGTTGTTCAACAGAGTCGCCAACACATCCTGAGGACCAATAGCCTTCGCGATGAAACCAAACGTGTTGTTGGCAGCTCGTCGAATACCCTTCTTGTGAGCCTTGAGCATGTCGAGCAGCTCAAAGCAGATTCGCATCCATTCTCGCGCGTTGACACTCTCAGGTCCGCGATCTGCGATACGACCGACCAGGTCAATCGTGTTCTCCTGAACTTTTTCGTGACGGTTTCGCAAGATAGGGGTGAGTCGTGGGAGAAGCTCCTTGATGGGTGGCTGCATCTGTGCGATACCAACGACTGTGACGATGGATCGCAGAGCACCCAGAATAGATCCGAGAACTTCGGGGTACTCCTCACCAAGATACTCGTAGAGCACAACACCCAGCTTACCCATAAGGGCATCCTCGCCACACTGCTTCATAACCATGGCAATTCGAGAGATTAGATCCGCTGCCTGTTGTCGAACAGTAGCAGACTTGTTGTTGAGTCGCCATAGAATAGTACTGACAATCTGAGGGATGTAGGGCTTGCAGCGAGTTCCCAGTGCGTTGACGACAGAACCAAACCCATTAAGCATGATAATGTCTTCAACGCTCTGTTCCTGGAACGCATGGAGGATACCGTCCACGAGCCGCTCTTCCAGACGCTCACCAATATCCGCCGCGCCCAAACTGGCAACAATCTTCTCCACTGTCTCAACAGTCATCTTTCGGTATGCTTCACTCTCGTCCTTGAGGTTGTTGACGATTCGCTCCACAATCTCACTGACTCCAACCTTTTGGCCGATGTCAACCGTCGTCTCCACCACTTGTCGATAGTTGCGCTTGTCCAGAGCCATTCTTCGCACCCAGAAGCTCTTGAAGAATTCGTCCAGAACATGCTCCTTGAGGTATCCTGCAGTCACACCATCCGTACCAGCGCACTGAGAGACCACCTTGAGAACAACCTTCTTCATCTCTTCATCAGGGGAGGAGAATTCACGCAGAAGAATCTCCATAATCTGGCTAGTGTAATAGTTGGCGTACTCTTCGTCCATTAAAGGAATGATGTATCCGACGGCCTTGAGGAAACCTGCGAGACCCTTGCCTCGCTGCTTGCGCGCTCCAGTCCATAGAGGGTTCAGGATGTCGTCAAAACTCTCGATACCATAGGGATTAGAGGCCTCAGCCAAGGCGGCAATAGCCAAACTGGTGACTGTCCTAACCTTTGTCTGCTCGTCATTGAGGTTAGGTCCAATACACTCAACCAAACCCTTAAGGTGGGGAAGCACGGCACAGCCCATCAGAATGGGAATTTGCTGAACGATCTTCACGCCCGTGTGGCGAGCCTGCCATGATTTCTTGCTTCGGCAGACAGCTCTAAGGAAAGGCAGCAAAGCAGGAATGCCAAGGGCGGATGCAACAACAGCAAAAGCTCGTGCTGTTGTGTTTCGAACATATTCGTCGACGTGATCAATATCGGGTCTCATGGTACTAATCATAGTAGCAAGGCCAGCAGCCTTGCTGAGGTTGGAGATAATCTCACGACCCTCCACTCTGGCGTAGTAGTCTTGATCGATGAGCAGTGGTTCAATAACGACCAAGATCTTGTGAACATAGGGGCGCACAAGGTCGTCGAGCTTGTACAGAATTCGGTCAATGACCTTGACAAGCAAATGGCGCTCTTGATCCTCCAGTGTCTTCTCCATGAGGAGGGGCAGGATCTGGTCGAAAAGGGGCCCAGCTCCGAATTGCCTGGCATTGTCGGTGATTTGGCGAAGTGCGGTTTTTCTCATGGGCGGAGTGCCGTTCTTGATCTTCAGCAGAAGCCGCATAATCTTCCTTTCCTTAAGCTCCTCCACCGTCAGAGCGTTCTCATCAGAACCGTCAGTGAGCTTTCCAAAGTATGCCATATCCTCGGTCTTGAAAAATTGCAGATCGCCGACTCCTGGAATGTCGGCAGGCATCGGCTTTCCACTGAGGCGGACTTGCTCAGGGTCTTGCATCATGAAGCCTGTTTGGGGCGCAGGAGTGGCCATAAGCTTGTGTGCTGGGGCCCGGACAGGTTCGTATCCAGGAGGAGGTTCGAGAATCTTGTAGCCATCGCTCTCGTCAGGCAGGAGGAGGTCGAGTTCCTCGTCGCTGAGAGGCATGTTTCGACCAGAGATGTCGGTGCCGAATGTCGTCGGCAGAGTAGGAGCAGATGATGTGTGTGCAGGAGTAGCGAGTCCTGTATTGCCCATGGGAGTGGCTGAAGGAGCCTGGTCCCATCGTGAGCGTTTCTTGGAGACTTCGGCGCCAGGTGCAGGAGCTTGATCCCATCGCGAACGCTTGGGCTTGGCCGCATCGCCTGCTTCAGCCTTGTCATCTTCAGCGGGTGCCGATGACACATCCCATCTCTTCTTGCGCTTTCGAGTAGTAGACGAAGCCTCGGCAGCGTCAGCTTCAGTATCTCCATCTGTGAGCATGGGCTGGGCATCGCCGTCATCACCAGTCTTGCCCTCCTGCTTCGCCTTGATAGCCTGCATAACGCGCTGTTCCTCTCTCTCAAGTTCGCGAGCCTCCATAATCTCGCGATAGCTGGTGCCATTCTCGGAGGCGCCAGTCTGGCGATTCTCGGCAAATGGGTCGGCGCGTGTAGGAGTGAGAGCACGGTTGAAGCGGCGCTTTTGATAATCTGTCTCGCGATCGACGATTCGGCCGGTCTTCTCACCCTTACCAGCAAGTATATCATCTTCCTCCACACCACTTCCACGTGCAAATTCGTCAATCATCTCTCGCGACGCCGTATACTGGCCGGTTAGACGCCGCGTATTGTCGCCATCGGCCATCTCGTCATCATCATCACCCATCGGCAGCGACGTGTGGTATCCGGCAAATCTGTCGGCTCCATCACGGTCGTACAGGGAATTGTCGGCGCTGTCGGTCAACTTCTGCTTCGTATCGTCGACTCGCTGGTTTGCGGTGTCAAAGGTTCGCGAACCCTTGTTGGCCGCGGCGGCAGCATTTCGCTCCTGCTGGAGCTTCTTGATGGTCTCGAAATCCGCGTCAGACATTTTGAATTATGGCATTCGCAGCTTCATCCCGGTTCGAGAGGACAAGGGGCGCTCGGAGCGTTATCGTCGCGCATGGAGAGTTGGAAGTGGTTGATGGGTGGTCGCAAAATTACAACTCCTTGACGAAGCTTTGCTAGGCTGGAGACGATCTTCTCCACCCGAATTTTAGCCGCTTGCTTAGGTCCATGCATGTGCCCGCTTACCTAAATCGGTATTTTGTCAACAATGATTTGACATCCAGTCTCTTGGATCCGTAACTTATGTATTTTAGGTACCTAGCTAATATCGTAAATTCTTTTGAATGTCTCATATATTCACTTCATTTCAATATTCTGTAGTTAGGCCATTTGGTTTTGGCACCATGTGATTATCTCGCATTCCCATCCACCATTTTTGACGACCAATTTGCGTTGAATCAAAGGCACATACAAAGGTACGTGGTTATTAATCATGAATCAAGATGTTCGGGTTGATTCGATCACCTATAACATGAAGGGATTGTGGTGAATTAAAGCTATGCAAACATTAGACGTTGGCTTACCAAAACTACAGGCCAAATCATCCACCCCGAAGCCCGGGGTATAATTCTCACGCCAAGTGCAGATATTAGTTTTTATAATTAATTTAGCAAAGCCGTGCATCTTCCAGGATCAATTTACGAAGTACGCTGCCTTTTCGACCTTCTGATCTGTTTAATCTCCTCAACCCCCTGCTCATCTCTGGGCTCGAGAATCGGGGTTTCTTCTTTTACCACAGTGTCACTGTCGGTAATGGTAATCGTCGTTTTCTTTCTTGTTCTGACATGTTCTGTAAAACTGGCAGTCTCCAGATTTATCACAGTAGGTTCGTCCTCTTCTTTCGCGGCCTGGGCCGCAAACTCTCTCAAGTCAGCGGTAAAGAGAACTGAATGAGCCCATCCGGCATATGGCCCCCAAAGCTTCCGGAAGTGATCTCCGACAGCATCGTACGTGGCCTTGTTAAGGGTCTTGGCCTTCGATTTGCCAAATTTGTAGTCTCGTTGAGCGATTTGCCAAACATGAGTATCGACAGGGACTGCCTCTCCCCAACCAAGGCCCATTAGGCATACGCAATCGGCAACTTTCGGGCCAACTCCCTTCAGAGTGAGCAGTTGCTCCTGTGCCTCTTTGTAACTTGCATGATTCTCCTTTGGTACAGGTGTTGTGTTGAAGCCCGGATGTTCTGGATTTCGAAGGCTTTCCAACCAAGTGTCAGGCTTGTCGTTGGCAACCATCCGTGCTGTTTCAGCGATATACTTTGCTCGATATCCAAAGCCTAATTCTCTAAGATGTGCTTCGACATTATCGCCTGTAAGATCTTGAGGGGTTGGAAAGTCATGAAAGGGCTCGTCTCCCATATAGGCAATGAGAGGGCCATAGTGCTTGCACAACTTGTCTACCTACACTATCGGTCAGTTATAAGTGAGACGCATTTCTATGTCCTTCACTCACCATTTGTGATATCCGTGTAATGTTGTTGTTACTACTGCAGATGAAGCATATCAATGTCTCCCAGGCATCCTGGCTAAGAATGCGAACGCCTTTGAACTGGGGTGCCCTCTTTTTAAAATTGGAATCAGCTTTCGACCATTGCTTATACAACGGTTCGAGTTTTGTATCCAGGTTGAAATAGTGTCGTAAGAGGGCCTCGGTGTCGTTGGGTGGTAGCGTCTTGGGTTTGGGTGCTGGAAAGGTGACCCAGTAGTGCAGATGAGTTGCATCCTGCTTCAGGTGAAGAAGTCTTCCATGCAATGTGCAGGTCCTGGTAGTATTAGGCATGTCTGAAGTCATGGTTTGACCAACAACTCACCATTCATGATTAATCTTTTGCCATCTAAAAGACTGTCCGCATCTCAATGTGGTGTTGATGCAAAGCTCCCCTAAAGTGACAGGCAGCTTTTGCCAGTCTGTTTTCCCCACAACTGCCATTGGAAACAATTGATATGGATTCAGAACCTTCTTATGAAGAATCTTTGCATGAAAAGTGCAAGTTAAAGAGCGAATTGACAAGGCGAAGTTGAAATGTTCGTGGCGACTTTAAGCTGATGATGTAATGCCCAGGCTCTTAATGGGCTCCGAAGCCCCTGGAACAGCCTCAGCCTCAGGCTGCTGCTGTCTGAGCTGAAGATTATCCTCACTATGAAGTGCTTGGATTGCTAGAGTCCAAAAATTATCTCGAGAATGAGAGGGGTTCTTTCAGATAGTTGCAGTTCTTTCTTCCAAGTTAATTGTTTCTAATCAGACATGAAGTTGCATAACGAAGCTTCTTATTTTATAGGCAGGTTCTTGAACCGGCCCCAACCCGAGGTCGGGCAGGTCCGCAAAACTGACGCTAAGCCTAAACCTTACTAACGTTAGCGCCTCCTGGCAAAAAAAGCTCCAGCCTCGCGCGATGCCGACCAGCTCTTTGAAATTGGAACCTCGTTGCGGCTTCAATCAACAAATCCGCCTGCCAACCATTCACACTCATCAATTTCAGAGAACATATACAATCTCTGAAGTCGCTTGTCAGTGCTAACAGTATGAACGGCGACAGCTATTCTTCCCGGGGTAAGTTCAGGAATCATGATGCTTCATCGCGTCGCGTTGCTAACCCTTTCAACACAGACGGGCGCAGGGGAGGACGAGACTATCCTGTAAGTAACCCATCTCGCATTTTGAGTGTGATTGAAACTGACATTTCTCAGCCTAGAGGTGATAGAGACGATCGTCGAGACAGACACAGGGACCGTGACCGCAGACGCTCTCGCTCACCGGACCACCGAAGCCATCGACGGGGTGAAGGCGATGTCGATGCCTACTCTTCCAGCCGAAATCACCGTGATCGTGAGCGCGAAGACAGATACTCGGGTCGCGAAAGACGTGGCGGCGATCGCGAATGGGACCGCGATCGAGGATCATCCCGTCGAGACGCTAGGCGCGACGACGATGAGCGACCCAGTAGACGAGACCGAGATCCTTATGATGACCGCCGTCGCGGAGGTAGAGACCGGCGTGAAGACAGATTCCCGGCGCATCAGGAACGTCGCAGTGCAAGCCCGCCTCCAAAAAAGCGAGAGCCGACTCCAGACCTGACGAATATCACGTCCGTTCTCGATCGCAAGCGTCGTCTGACCCAATGGGATATCAAGCCTCCAGGCTATGAGAATGTCACGGCTGAACAGGCCAAGTTGTCGGGAATGTTCCCTCTTCCTGGCGCTCCTCGACAACAACCAATGGACCCTAGCAAACTCCAGGCATTCATGAACCAGCCTGGTGGACAGGTCACAAGCGCTGGATTAAAGGCCAGCAACTCTCGCCAGTCCAAGCGACTCTTGGTTTCAAAGATTCCTCCCGGCACAAGCGAAGATGCCCTAATGTCCTTCTTCAACCTTCAACTCAATGGCCTGAACGTGATTGACACCACAGACCCTTGTGTCCTGTGCCAGTTCTCTAATGATCGGTCATTTGCTGTTATCGAGTTCAAGGACACTCCAGAGGCAACGGTTGCCTTGGCGATGGATGGTATTTCTATGGAGGCCGGTGACGCATCGAACGGCACGGATGGAGGACACCGGGGTCTCGAGATTCGTCGACCTCGTGATTACGTTGTGCCCGCAGTGACCGAGGAAGTATCCTACGACTCCGAGGTTGTCTCCAACATTGTTCCGGATACCGTCAACAAACTGAGCATTACCAATATCCCCACATTTTTGACAGAAGAGCAGATTATTGAACTGCTGGCTAGCTTTGGTAAGCCCAAGGCTTTTGTCCTAGTGAGGGACAGGGGAACAGAAGAATCCAGAGTGAGTATCCTAACATGTTGCGTAAAGAATGGTTTTTTTAACATATCCAGGGTATTGCTTTTGCCGAGTACCAAGATCCTGCCGCTTCCAACCCCCCTGCCCTTGAAACGCTTAACGGGATGGAAATAGGAGGTAAGCAGATCAAGGTCAGCAAGGCCAGTATCGGTCCTACCCAAGTCGCCAACTTCGACGTGGGCATTACCGCTATCAGCGGCCTTGCATCTCAGACTACCAACGAGGTTGAGGGCAGCCGCGTGCTTCAGCTTCTCAACATGGTAACTGCTGAGGAGCTTCTGGATAACGACGACTATGAAGGTATGTGATTTCATGGGGTTCTAAGAATACCTGCTCACAAGACATGACAGAAATCTGTGAAGACGTTCGAGAAGAATGCTCCAAGTTTGGTAAAATCCTTGATGTCAAGGTTCCACGACCTACTGGTGGCAGCAGACAATCTGCTGGTGTGGGCAAGATCTTTGTCAAATACGACAAGGCTGAAGATACAACAAAGGCCCTGCAGGCTCTTGCTGGACGCAAGTTTGCTGACAGAACTGTTGTGACAACATACTTCCCAGAGGTAAGCCCATGCTCACCGTTTTGTTCCATCGTGACTAACGCAATTTATAGGAGAACTTCGATGTTGGGGCGTGGTAAGAACATGCTAATGGTTCCATTTCGGGAGGCTCAAGAAGATGTTTATTGGTTACTTTGGCTATATAAGTTGAAGGGCGAGGTGATATTCTATCGGTGTACGGGTAGGGAATCAATTGAAAATGTAAAACACAGGGCATGGCAAAGCATTAGTCTCGTCAAATTTATCAAACAGCAAACCAAGCAGCCGCCAAGTATAATCCAAATGTTTATTCGGATTATCGAGATGTCTTTCTTTATTATGCCTCCCTAGGGGTGGAAACTTCACGAAGACTAGGCTGACACAGCACAGAAGCCATCATACAGCCTTTGGGGAGTAATAGTCAAGGAATGAATATATTAAAAGTATCTGCAACATATCTAAAAAGACCAAAGTGCTAGAAAAATCTGTACTCTGTTAGCATTGGCACATCAACAGAGATAGGCAAGTAAAATTGCGATAAATGACCAGATCAGAAGTCCTGTTCATTCATTGAGCCCGAAGGCTCTAACATAAGAGGTACCAGAATAAAATAAAAAGTGATTTATCATCATGTCGAGGTCGACTGAGACAGTTAGAAAGAGATATTGACTTACCATGTGGTTAGAAACAACTGCTGCAAGCAAGGAGCTTTTGCTTCATGAAGTTGAACATCAAGAAAAGAAAACTTTGAATCGCGACATCAAGAAAAGAAGAGAAAAACGCGACATTGTAGGTTGGCGCCGAGCTTGGACCATCCGACTCACGTGATTCACCCGGCCCTCTAGTGGGGGGAGGACCAGTCAGATTGCACTACCTTCTCTGCCCTAACTAAGCGGAATTTGTGAATTTTGTCCGCACAGCCTGAACATCCTCTTGAAAGTTTGCAGCTGCAACTCCACGATCCGATCCTCATCCAGCATCACCACGCCAAACCGACAAGATGGGCCGACTTCACAGCAATGGAAAGGGCATTTCTGCCTCTGCTCTCCCCTACTCTCGCTCCGCTCCTGCGTGGTTGAAGACCACCCCCGAGCAGGTTGTTGAGCAGATCGCCAAGCTCGCCCGTAAGGGTGCCACTCCCTCTCAGATCGGTGTCATCCTCCGTGACTCCCACGGCATTGCCCAGGTCAAGCTTGTCACTGGTAAGGACAATCGCGCGCATGGAAAAGCACAAAGTTCAAAGCGACTAACAATCGATCGCAGGTAACCGAATTCTCCGAATTCTCAAGTCTAGCGGTACGGTTCCCTGAACGAATAAAGGATGTGGCGGTGGAGAAGAAGAGAAAAATACATCTATAATGGAGAAACACCATCTCCATATAATGCCTCTGTACGGTCAAGACTGACAGAGAGATTTTGACAGGCCTCGCTCCCGAGCTCCCCGAGGATCTGTACATGCTCATCAAGAAGGTACGCCAGTCATGTCAAAAAGATTTCCCAGTCGTTCAGTTTGATACTAACCAGTGAACCAAGGCTGTCGCCGTCCGAAAGCACCTCGAGCGAAACCGAAAGGACAAGGACTCCAAGTTCCGCCTCATTCTCATCGAGTCCCGAATCCACAGGTAGGCCTGAAATCCCCTCTTCAGCTGTGCCAAATTAACCTTCAATCAGACTGGCCCGTTACTACAAGACCGTCGGTGTCCTTCCTCCCACCTGGAAGTACGAGTCCGCTACTGCCAGCACCATCGTCGCTTAAGCGAACCTAAGACGACGGCTGGCCGCATTGGATGGAGGTGATGGTTTCCCGGGTCACGGAGTTGGGGGACAAATTAAGGAAAAAGTTGCATTTAGAGCCATGATGCTTATTGCTCGCCCTGTCTGGGAGGACCGAAAGCGAAGTCGACTGCTCAAATAGAAAGCTTTTCGACCGCTGAAAGCGTGTGTATGCAATGGGGTATACTCAACCCAGTGACGATAAAATTATTGAACCTGAACGCCATCTATGTTTTTCGCCATCATACCAATTGCTTGTTATCGTGTGAAGTTTTGTGACATCTCAAAATCTAGCTGGTTCCTTCTAATTCCTTCGACTTTTGAATGAGATACTCTCCCAATACTCGAAGAGGGTCGCTTGGTCTACAATATTGTTAGCCATTATTTGCCATGTTTGAGAATAGGAAATAATCACTTGTCTTTTGCCAATTGCTTCACGCCTTCCAGTAGTACTCCAGTAACCTTCGTGTTGAGGTATCGCCGTGTCGAATCGCCATGTGGGGGAGCTTCGGCCGGTATGTTAAGACCAGGATCCGGATGCGCAGAAGCAGCTCTAGAGCCTTGTGCTGGGGTTCCTGTTCGCGGAGGTGCCGGGCTGGGTGCATGAGTAGCAGGAGCAGGAGATGACTGATGGAGGTTAGTAAATATGTCCTTTAGGGTGATCTCAAGGGAAGAGAGCAGAACGACCATGTCCAGTGCAGCTGGCCAGTGACATTGAACACGAGCTTGGCGCAGTCTTTGACAGGGACGTGTAAGAGGGAACACATACTGCAGGCTGGTCAACAGGCGCATCAGACATCACGACATCCTTCTGGGGAGCGTCTGTGGGGAGTCCATTGGCAGTAGAATCGACTGAAGCTGCGATTTGTGGGGTTTCTGCAGTTGCCTCCGTTCTGGGTGTTTCCTCGGCCATTTTCGATGAAATTAGGCGCTATGTGTAGTTAATCGTTTTCAATGCGAAGCTGTTGAGTAAGAGAAGGCGGAATAATATTCATCAATTGCATATTGCTGTCGCGCCGGTTGAATATCGGATCAAGATAACAGATGAAAGAGGCACCCACGAGGTCATGTGCTTTCGTGTTTGAATACTAGGTACCTAGCGTGCTTGCCTTGTCATCGCGTCAACATCTTAACCTCAATAGATGAACAATTGTGTCAAACTCTACGGCTTTCTTCACTTTAATATGGTATGACTGAAGCCAAAAAAAAAACATGGATGCATTCGTAAAGAGGCTTCCAAAGCCGCAAAGTCAGTCGAGCGGCCAAATTCGACCTGACTCTCCAGAAAAGCAGAGACCTTCCAAGCGAGCCAAACGACAAGGATCACTGGACTCCGATGGCGATCGTTCTCAAGATTCTCAAAACGAGACATCACTGAGGAAAATTATCGACAATAATGAACCAAATAAAGCCACAGGCCAAGATGGGGGTCATTCTCGTCCTACAGATATTGAAAGTGCATTACCGCCCGTCGCTGAAGGTAAAGAGGCAATTGAAGAATATGAGGCGATGAAGTCATCGCAGGCTACGGCCGAAGACGACGATGGCACAACAGAAAAGCTTCAGCCTCGATGGATCAAAGGGCAAAGTTCCATGTATGTGGATGCCTTCAATCTCGCTCTTGATACAGTTCTAGAAGAAGAATCACATTTATTTGATGAAAAAGAAAGTGAGATCTTCAGACAATGGAGAGAGTTGGGCTATGAAGCCCAGTATCTGTGCGTCCCTTTCAGATTTCTACATGAGTCACCCAGTTTCTCACATTTTCCAGTTACGTCAGGCTATTCCTAAGGAAAACAGCATCGTGGCATCGTCATAGTCGTCTTGGGTATCATAACGATATTTCAGATCTCGAAGCAGCCATAGCTACCCTGCAATCGCCTCGGGCACTACCAGGTGACACACCCACCCCAACACAGATCCCAGTTCATGGGATTGAACTTGAAGAGTCAACATTGGGGGAGACGTTTACTTTTGCAGACGCATCAAAAAATCACATCGATTCTGTGGAAGTAGCCGCCTCGCTGCTCAGTCTGGAAGAGCTAAAAGACCTGGCCAAGGAAGCAAAAATTCAGGGGCGCAATAAAGCAGAACTCACTCGTTCACTCGTGAGGATGAGCAAGCAACAATCAGGATTGGTGTCAGTTGGTATCAGCAGACACAACAGCCGTGATTCAACTTTTGAGGACCAGGAGAACCGGGATGCAAAAGTACGGGGAAAGGGCAAAGCAAAGCTCCAGCGAGAAGACTCGAATCGGGAGCAGCATTTCCTCACGAAAATTCTTGCTATACTTGGACCTTGTATCCGATTATCGCCACTAGCCTTCAAGCTTTTCGAGCGAGTGCATCTCGTATTCTACCGATCGACTGAGTGGACAGAAAAATCACTTACAACGATCATTCTTGCCAAGATAGCAAGACGCCATTTCCCCGAATATATTGTCTGCCGAACCTCGACAATATTTGCGTCACGCTTGCACTTATTGGAATATGAAACAGCCATCCGCAGGGAGGCCGAAGTCGACGCATGGGAACTCAGTAGCCCACCCGGAGAGGAAGGCCTCAGAATTATGCTTGATATCTTTGAGCAAATATATCCGCGGTGGAAGGCATTGGTCGAAGAAGAGCAACACAAGGAACATACAGTTTATGAAATGGGTGAGGGTGCGTATCTAAGACGGTTCACGCCAGGCCATTCTTACACAAGAATCGTCCATAAAGCAGCACCGATTTTCGGTAGGCTTAAAGAACACCTTAAAGAATACGAGTTGCTCACTGAGCTTCTTGACCAGCGATTCTTCCATCCAGCCCGACGAGGTGGCTGGTATCAGCGAAAGGCTCTTCTGGAGGAGCATTACATGCCCACCCTGGACCCAAATCCCAAATTCACGGACCCTGAGCAGCAGAAGAAGCACTGGAAGAAGATCGCAGTTGATACTTGTGAGGCTGGTCTACAAGACCCAGACTGTCATTTGATCTTTCACTACGATCTACAAAAACGCCTTGTCAAGCTGGAAAAGAAACTACGCATACCACGTCGCTTACAGCACGACTTTGGCCATGTTAATCTGCAAAAACCCATCGAACATACAATCGAAGGCATTCAGATCAAGAAGGATATTGTTGCCAGAGCCGGTCGCCAAGCTTCAACAAAGACAATATGGTTGGTCTCGGAAGAAGAATGCAGCGTCGAGGCGATGTGCCTCAGCCAATACCAGTCAGAAGGCTGGAAAGGATATCACGCCGAGGGTGGAATTATCCGCACTCTCTTCTCATACCTCTTCTACGACATCCTTTTTCTTTATATTCCGAACGTGTTCCAAACAGCTTACCAAACCTGCCCGCTGGACCTACACACTGATGCCTTCTACCCATCACGAGCATCGGAAATAAACCACAGACTCGTGGATATCGCCAACGGAGAGGCGCCACGGCTGGTTCGTGAGGTCTGGGAGAAAGAACATGAGAAGAGAACAAGTGTGGTGGGTCTGAACTGGGATTTTGAGATTGATGATCTCGTGGAGCTTGTCGAGTGCTTCGAGGGCAGTGCTCTTGCGGCAGTATGCAAGGTGATGGCTCAAGAGTACAGGCAACGAGGCGGAGGCATCCCGGATCTTATTCTGTGGCGCTCTAAAGATACACCTGGAAAAGCAAAGGGAGAGGTTATGTTCTCGGAAGTTAAGAGCGCAAACGACCGGCTAAGTGATACTCAACGGCTTTGGATCCATGTGCTTACAGGAGCCGGGGTCAAGGTTGCGCTCTGCAATGCCGTAGCAAAGGAAGTAAGGGAGGTGGGTTAATTCCATGTTCATGGCTCTTGCATACAGGCTTGAAAAGTCTTTGAGTGGTGCTGAATCACATCTCAAGGCGAGACACGGGAACAGGACATTTTGGTTTCCACCAAGCTAAGATATGCATCTCGAGTTCCAAACTGCCCTGCAATATCACATTGCATTTAACCCAGTCAAGCCACGTCACGGCGATCTACTCATTCTGGAAGGACTATAATTGGGGTCGAATTGGTGTTTTTAATCCAAAATTAGCAATCGGCAGAGCAATTGGAAACATGATCAAGGGGCCTTGTTCCACCCAGCAGCCTGGTCACAACAGTCTCAAACCCGTTTCTAATCTCAGACTCAGGGCTGAGGATCCCTCCTTAGTTTCAGATAGGCGGGAGGCGTCGACTAGGCATCTCGCCTGCATGGTAGCCAATGGAAGGACAGACCCGAAGACGGTGTGATGCGAAAGGGTTGTCACATCACCACATGCGCATCTTGTCACTGGTGCTCTCAGCGGGTTGGGCAAGTCAATGGGCTATGTGGGCTTTTGCTCTAGGGTCCGTAGCCTCTCAGAGGCACACTCTACTGGTTGCAGCAGGACACGATGCCACGAGGAATTGGGCTTCAAGGAAATGGAAGCGTACGCGGGGTAGCCCGGGCTCTTTTCACCAGTCGGACTTGAACCATGGGTAGCAGGTGATAAACGTTCTGGAATCTTGATCACCCGGATGACGAAAGGTGATGATGAGATGAGGTTGGGTTAGACGAGAAGAACCCAAGCCTAAGGTTATGGGCAGTAAGCTTCAACATGGTCGCGGTCTGTAAACCAAAGACTTAGGTCCTCAGGTCTTTGGTGACAATGCCTCCGGAGACGATTGGAAACACGCCTACTGCACTGCTGGCGTGTTGTATACCTCGCAGTAGCTGGGTAGTATGCGCGAAACATATCGACGAGAGTAGACACGAGAGCGAGGGGAGACGCAGACACAGACACACCTGAATCAACAACACGACACGACACGACACGACATATAGCGCAGGCATTACCATTACAGTAGGTAGCCTACAAGGCAGACAAAAAAACGACGCTTCTGCATGTTGCCATGCCTTCAACACATCAAAGAACCCCAAACCTCACAAATACAAATCGAAATCGTCGACCCACAGCCCTGGGCGCTTAGCACGGAACCAATCATATCGGCCCGCCCTCCATGGTGGGTGATGGGGTCGTCCGCCTTGGCCAATAGCACGCCTCAAGCCCATGGCCCGGCGCTTACAAGCCCAGTTTATGGGGCTCCCTGGTCTAAGCGGGACCAGGGTGCTGGGTCGCCAGAAGCTAGATCACGCCGCTTTTAAGTCTAAAGTCTCTCTTATGGTCCATCGCCCAGGGGGGTGTGGGCAGCTAGAGAGCAATATGAAAGAATACTCCGAGCAAATGGTTCTTCCCGACTGCAATTACAGCCCAGCGATATGATGCAGTGTTCTTGAGGAGAACAGGAAAAGCACGACAGTGGAGGATAAGAATTGTCAATGCTACCTACCATGGCACTAAGAGACCATTTTTCTGCCTTGTCTCTGTCTGTCTATCTCTGCATACGTCCCGTTCCTGCGACCCAAAAGCCGGCCTAGTGGATGGAGTACATGCAGTCCTGCTTCACGCCTTTGCATCCCATGACAATACAGACCGAAACGCAGAACCAAAACAAGAATATTAATTAATCATCCTTCACCCCCGTGCAACACACGGCGAAGCGAATAAAGCAATACAGACAAAAGTAATGCAAAGCAAATGGGGGCTTGCTGAGATGATCTCTCGGCGGTGCCTGGTAACCCCATGTTAATCATTCTACAGGGAACAAGTGACAGGGATCTATTTCAGTAGGGTACGTGGGAATAGAAGGAAAATAAGGCAGACTGAGAGCAGGTGGGGTTCAGAGAAGAAGCTTCGAGCTGGCGGCCTGCGAAATGGCCGCCTCTGCGACCCAGATACACATCGAGGATATACCCGTCGTGCGGCCTATTCTCGAGGCCATGCATAGCAGATCCATTATAAACAAACAAACAGTTAAACCGCAAAATAGCGAGTGCATCGAACAGATAAACAAAACCAAACTTGCAGAAATGGTCTCAGTTATGATCGGCAGGCTTGGCTCATATGATAAAGCACGTACCAGTCAGTCGGTTTCTGTCACCAACGAAGCACAAATCAGAGCACGCGACGGAGTTGGTGTTTAAACAGCCCATGGCTTTATGAATTTTTGAGTAACCGCGTTACTACGAGCTGATTCTGTGCCCGATTAACAGGGTCACGGACGCTCAAAACGTCGTTCAATTCTTCGTCCCTCCCCATTCCTTAAAGTAACCCTGCAAGAGGGTCGCTGTCGACCGCTTCCTAGTCGCTGATCCCAATCCCCTCCTCCACTCCGAGCCTTTCCAAATGTGCTGGTATCGTATTTCTTGGTCCATGCTATACCCCCAGGGAATAGCACATCCAAGTTGGTAATGAAAATTGTAAAACGCCATCAAACTCCTCCAATCGCACCACCCAAATAGCTCCAATACAATCCCTCCGGTTCTGATTCAACTCCTTCCAAGGCGTATCAAATAAGTATCAACAAGAGTATGCTCGAAGGTTAAAAAGGGCGACAGTTTTCGCCGCCAAGTATCGAAGGCCTGCTCCAAAGTTCGCCTTGTATTCCGCATCCTCGTCGTTTTTTCGATATATTCTTGGTTGCAATGCATGTCTAAACAAAAAGAAAAGTTCGTAAGATATTCCAAGGATCGTAAAAAGTTAAAAGTTGGTTGAATAGATGATCGTTTCAATGTTAACATGATGACTGGGGGTAAATAGTGATTAGGCCAGTAGGTTATTCGACCTTTCGTCTCTTGCCCTTTGGCGCAGGTGCCATTCTAGGCGTGTACGTGACAGTTCTTGTCACCACCTCTCGAATGTGTCGCACACTTGTCCGTGAGGTCTTTTGCTTCTTCTCTAGTAGGCGAGCCTTGAGAGCAGCATCCCAGTCAAACACCGAGTGGACTGGTCTGGCACTGAAGGGTGATCGGGTAGTGGCTGCGCTCAATGGCGAGTCAATGTTAGACACGCTGGGACTCGGAGGAACCTTGAGACTGGGGAAGCAGGCAGGGCCAGTGGGAGGAGCAGACATAGGCGCAGTGCAAGTGAAGGGACTGGTGGGCACCATGGGAGCCGTCGCCGGGGGAGTTGGACGGGTCAAGGTCTTGGAGGTGGTGCTTGAAGCTGAAGATGGAGGAGTGCCTTCTTCACACTTGCTAGAAGTGTCGGTTTCCTCACTAGTTGCCGTGTCTGGAAGCGAGTCCGGGGTAGTCTGGCCAGAGCTCGTAGCCGGAGAGTTGAGAGCCATTGCCTTGGTGAGGAAGTCGGTATAGGCCATAGGCGGACTAATAGGCGTCTTGAGAAAGTCCGGGTCAGGCTTGAATGTAAACGAAACAGCCGAGATGGGAGTTGCCGAAGTGATCTCGGAGGGAAAGGTAGCGGTGACGGGAGTGGTGAGCTTCCCCAACTTAGGCTTGGTGGTAGACATGATAATGATGGTTGAGTTGACGTGAATATCGAGATCAAGACCGACGGGTTGATTATATGAACCAGCAGCCAATCCCAGGTAGTGGGAATTAGGAGTACAGGCAGATAGAAGCAGCGAGTGAACAGACTGACTGACTGGAGAAGAAGCGAAGGTCAGAGAGAGGGTAGGAAAGGCAGCACCAGACGATTATAAGGAAAGGACTGCGTCAAGTGTTTGGCGCCGGAGGATCAAATTGGAAGAGGTGGGCGCTTGAGGAAGAGAAGGGGGTGTGAAGCAGTTGGAACAAGGTGGATCTATGACGGACCTGTACGGTAGAAGAGTGAAGGGGTAGAGGGTGTGTTGAAAGTGAGCCGGAGGTGTGGATAGCCTACATACATACCATGCGGGATACTACCAGACTGGGGCCGGCCGGGCGCGTGTGTTTGTGCGTGTGCGTGTGCCGTGTCTATGTATTGTACCAGACACGAACAACCACCAAAGCAGCACCAGCAGAACAAGAGCAGCGACAACACAGCGACAACAGGCGCGTACGGAGGTGCAGAGCCGGGCCAGAGACGGCGGCAACTGCACAAGACGCGACACGGATTAGCCAGGGAGGGGCGTGTAGCGGTAATTAGGTATTGTTATTGCTCTGCTGCTCTGCATCAATTCGCAGTGTGTTTGGTCTCAAGCTTGAGATGTGAGGATGTGGCTATGTGGTTTTCCTAGTTGGGCCACGATAATTGATGCAGTATGCGTGACAATGTCACTCTATCTCTGCCAGACTTTTTACTGTCTAGCAGCCGCCAGTGGGCGGGTGGATGGCGGGCGCTATTTTGAGGCTGTTGGTCCTCAATGACTGTGCAGCTCTCGTTCCAACCCATGGGGTCATGACAGAATGCATGGCGAGCCAACACCTAGATCTAGGTTATAATAGAGATCTTGTGGACTCACATCTCTTCCAAGTTAATTAATTGAGGAGAAACACGAGCGTCGGCAATCGACCTGTTGGTCGGCGGCTCAACATTTCAGATTCCATGGTGGTTGGTGGGCAGCGCAGAGGCGCTGTGATGACTGTAAGTTGAAAGGACCCAAATGCTGGCTTGGATTGGCTGGTTTTGGCGGTGATAGTCGCGGTAAAAGCAGCGTGAACGGCCTACGCCAACTCGAGGATAGAAGCAGGCAACTCGCAGGGGGGCGGGAGGTCTCTTGATTCGACAGAGCAGGGGTCCATCAAGTGCCCTGTTGCTTTTTTTTATTCTCGAATGCGCCCCAGTCACCTGTCATCCTTGCTCAAATCTTCCATGTCAAGGAGCTGTTTGGTCGCTGAAGCCGTTGCTGGCGCCGGGGATGGCTTCCTGGCCCAGATGGTCGGGAGGAATGTGATTCGCCTAAAGACTCAAGCTTCTCTGGATAGGCGCCTGGGCACCTCTTCGGCTTTCACAAACTGGAATCAGTCAGTGGTTTGTTTGTCTTTGGCTCACGGTGTGTTGAAGTACCGAGCGAATAGGATCCCATCCATGGCCTTTTTGCTCGGTTCTGACAGCGACGAGGGAAGTTTAATGCTGACGAGTAACGGTCGGTACTTTGCAGCTGAGGTTTTCTTTTTGTGATTGCTACGGGGATATGGCTGGTTTCCTCTGTCCTTGTGAGCAATATCCCGAATCGCAATTGATGAAGGATGGAGGGGAAGACATGTTGCGCATCAAGGCAAACTACCTATCATTGGTTCCTGCATTGACTGGCTTCAACCCTGATCCCGATCAGAATCTGGGAGCTCAAAACCAGCAACAGCTTCTTGCATGACTTCCATTGGATAAGATGCCAATGATGATGCACAGCTCGGCGAATAACAGGTGCGGTCGGCCAACTCCAATGAGAGGCCATGTTTGTTGCTGTTAACTGCCTACCTTGCCAACTTGAGATACGAATCAGCAACCATAGATGACTTCTACCAGCTAAATCACCACCAATCAACGGCTGTGCATTGACGACTTGTCCTACAGTATCGAAACAGATATTGGTCAATCGAAAATGCCTCCATGTGGCCAAATGAGCTTGGTCTCGATATTTGGTTTGAAAGACGACGCGCGCGCAAAAAGACTTGTGCTGGCCACGATAATTGAATCTGGGGAATCCATTTGCGAAAAAAACAGCGAAAAAACAGGTAATCTGGTTGGTTTCGATATACCGGCCTGGCCTGGCGATACGCGAGACAACAAGATGGTCTGGGTCGACTCTGCTTGAAGAGGCGCGCGTCAATGCGAGGCATACTTGTTGCAGCTATTACTGATGGGCTACTTGACCAACTGCCACTGGACCGTTCAATCTTTAAGTCAAACATATGGCATTGAGAGCATATCATTGGTTCCCACGACATCCCGTATGTAGGCGCCATTACGGATAATTTGTTGTGCCAAGACGAGTTCGCTGTGGAAGCATTTTGAGCCGCCTTTGCAGACCTTGGTCTCGGTCACGGTTTTAGATAAGTAGTCATCCATTTTTTGGGTCACTCTAGGCCTCTCTCTATACAGCGCTTGCTCGAACATAATGAGCATGACGACCAGTGTTTATGATTGCTTGCGAGGAGTCTGGATCATTGCCGCGCGCTCAATGCTGTTTGGGTCTCAAGATATCAATAGATGATGGTTTCATATTACATTACGGAAATCCCTACAACTCATACCTGATGGTAGTCAAGGCACAACTTGGGTTCAACATCTGCCCCACAATCCTTCAACCATCATGGTGGTGTTGAAGCGAATCAATCACCTATCAGGTGACAGGCAAAGAACCCATGTTCCGATATATTCACACTGGCCAGTCGTGAATTTCATGCATCTTGGAAAGTGAGTTAGTGACTCACTCGACAAATATGGCATTGTCCGAGCAGGCAGCCGTTGAGATCCCGGAGAGGTTTGGATTCAGTCCAGGGTAGCAAGACTGTGATGTACGACAAGAAGATGGAATTCTTATAGGGGAAATGCATATCATGTATAAGTAAGTTTATAAAGATATTTGGAACATCATATTACAGTAATCATGATTTAAGCCATCCTAAGTGTCGGCCGAGACATATTTAGATAGATCATCAGGAGCAACAGCAAGTCGTATAAGTTAGGTGGTTACCAATGCTGAACCACTAGTCATGGCGGTCAAGAAATATTGAATTCCGTCCCCTGTTCACGCCATCTTCTTCTGTTGATGTGAACGGCGAACGAAATGAGTAGCAATGATAGTCACTGAGATGCCGCAGTTCATGAAAGACCATGTATTAATCTGATAATTCTATTATACTCGTCTGAGTGTGAACAATAATGTACCCAGTCGAAAAAAGGAATGGTGTGGTAAAACGATCCTTGTACATGGCAATGTCGTATCGAAGACTTTCACCGGTGCGTGCGTTCTTCAATCCCATATATGTAAGTTGAATAAGACCGATATTCAAATGAACTCGCTGCATTTTACCTTGTTCAATGTATATGTATTCATCATCGATACAGCGATATCGTCTTACTTCCTCTCAGGTTCGTTCAAGCCACAGCTGAATAATCACAGCCACAACTGACTGATTGTTGAGTTTCAGAATGATTCGAGAACAAGGACCTCATGCAGGCATATGAAACAAAATTGATAGACCAAAGGCCTCATTGACATTAAACTTTAACGCCTACAAATACTAATAGCACGTTGGAAATTTATTTTAACATACCTGATTTACATATGTAAGCACAGATACCTACCTAGGTACCTATTAACCAGCTGGTACCTACCTATTCATTGCAAACAAATGACTAAGCGCCACGGAATTCCATGACCTGGCAACCACGGAACGCCCCAGCCTAACCTGCCTAACGATAAGTCTCAGGCTACTTCAGATGGTCACTCGCCTGCCCACATAATCCGTGTCTGCTGCCTTCCGATTCAGCTCCCCCCACCTTACCGTCCCGCCCTCCCGCGCTAGGTTGATGGTCGGACAGTCAAGTCAGTCTGGTCAACTGAACATGAAGTGAATGCGACTTTTTGATCTCGTCATCTTAGAGGACACTTCCATACCAGGCAGACAGGCAGGCACCTTACTTCAGCAAACACCTGCCGTGTTTCAAAAGGACTCGATACCCTATCCTACATATACGCGCACAAGATCGGTTCAATCACCACAGCTACACGCAGCACCGCGCCCACATTCACGGCTCATCACAAGTCTCGCGTTGGTCTGCTCTGTCGGCACCCAGATTAACTAGCGGGTTTCTGCCTATCCCCGATTCAACGGCCCTGGCTCCGTCATAGGCACCCCTCTTGGCCTCACTTGACCTCCGTCACAACTCACTACAGTGCCATTCCATTCCGTCCTCTCGCCTTACTACCCCAGGCTGCTACGTACTGCCTAGGTACTTTACATAAGGCTACTTGGTGTTAGTCACCCGCCGTCAAACGCCAACGCCACCTTCGAATTCTGCTCCTCGTCCTCAGACATCCTTCCATCCTTGGTCTTCCCCCAAGGCCTCCCTTAAACCGCCACGATTCCCCCCACCACGAGGAAGCGGAAGGCTGCTGAGGCGACGATTACCTCTGCCAACAGAGACGAAGCACCCAACAAGAGAGTCATCGCCTCAGCTGCCGTCTCGGATAAACACGCCCTGCCCCCAACTCCACTCACCACCGCCAGCAATCCCATGGATTCCGAAGAAGAATACATGTCGGCTCTTTCGAGCGACGACGAGATGATGCAAGACGATAGCGGTGACGAGATCTCTGCAGGTGAAGGCATGTTTCTGAAACCCCCAACCAAATCCTCATACCTCATCATGATGGTTACTAATGACGTTGACATCACAGACTTCGATGATGAAGAGTTTGACGAGCCCGATCCTGACTTTGGCCTGCTTAAAGATATCGAGAAGAAGAAGAAATCTGCCCATGTGGTATCATACAAAGTCTACGAACCGAACGATATCCAACGCCAGCAGGATGATATGATTGACGAAGTCAATATGATTCTAGACATGCAGAAGGAGGACGCGGCCATTTTGCTTCGCCATTTTCGATGGAACAAGGAGCGATTGCTAGAAGATTACATGGACAGACCAGAAAAAATCCTGGAAGCCGCTGGACTTAACAGCAACACATCTAGCCCTCCAAAGCTGGAAGTTATTCCTGGTTTCACGTGTGACATCTGCTGTGAGGACGAAGAAGGTCTCGAGTCGTTTGCCATGAAGTGTGGCCATCGATACTGCGTCGACTGCTACCGTCACTACTTGACACAAAAGATCCGTGAGGAGGGAGAGGCTGCTAGGATCCAGTGCCCCTCTGATGGATGTGGTCGCATTCTTGACTCGGCCTCTCTTGATGTTCTTGTCACTCCGGCACTGGCAGATCGATACCAGGAACTCCTTAACAGAACATATGTCGAAGACAAGGACAACTTCAAATGGTGTCCTGCCCCAGACTGTCCTAACGCTCTCGAGTGTGGTGTTAAGAAGAAGGACCTGGGCAAGATTGTTCCTACTGTGGAGTGTCGATGTGGATACAGGTTCTGTTTCGGCTGCCCAAACCCAGACCACCAGCCAGCCCCTTGTGAACTGGTCAAGAAGTGGTTGAAGAAGTGTGCCGACGACTCAGAGACAGCTAACTGGATCTCGGCCAACACCAAAGAATGCCCAAAGTGCAACTCGACGATCGAAAAGAATGGAGGTTGCAACCATATGACCTGTAGGAAGTGCAAATATGAATTCTGCTGGATGTGTATGGGACTCTGGTCTGAGCACGGCACCAGCTGGTATAACTGCAACAGATACGAGGAAAAGAGCGGCTCTGAGGCTCGCGATGCACAGGCAAAATCCCGAACCTCTCTTGAGCGTTACCTGCACTACTACAACCGCTACGCCAACCACGAACAATCAGCCAAGCTTGACAAGGACATTGCGCAGAAGACGGAGAAGAAGATGGTTCAACTTCAGACAGCTTCGGGTATGTCGTGGATTGAGGTTCAGTACCTCAATTCAGCGTCTCAGGCTCTCCAAACATGTCGACAGACGCTCAAGTGGACATACGCCTTCGCATTCTATCTCGCCAGGAACAATCTCACAGAGATATTCGAGGATAATCAAAAGGATCTCGAGATGGCGGTTGAGAATTTGTCCGAAATGTTTGAGAAACCGACCACAGAGCTGTCCGACCCCAAACTCAAGGTTGATATCATGGACAAAACTTCATACTGCAACAAGCGTCGCGTCATCCTCCTCGAGGATACAGCCGAGAACCTTGCAATTGGTAATATTGCCCCTTACCCCCCTCTGGCATTTCGTGCATTTAACTGATACTTTCTGCCTTTAGGTAAATGGATCTTTAACGCAGATCTTCTCGCAGCCACCACTTCTGCACCCGTTAATCGCCGTTAAGGGCAACATGTGACGATGCCGGAATTTCTCTCAGGTTGTATCGAGGACGGTATTAGCCGTCTTCACACCAAACGGATGGAGAAGCCCTGGTCCCGACTACCAATCGCTACCACGTCTCGAGGGTATGGCTCAATTGGGTGGCCTACCCAACCTTAATCTTGCATAAGCATTGGACTCGGTAAATGTAGCACACGGCAAGGTGACGCAGGATATGAAGATTCACACAGTATCCAGCAGCCGCCCTTCTGCTTTGCTCCGTGGCTTCCCAGAACTTTGACCCCATCACATTCCCGTACCACTTGTCTTTATTTATTGTTTCCTATATTCCTCGCTGCTAGTCATCATGGTCCGTTACACCTCAGAAGATGGACGAGGCATGGGACCTTGGTGCTGGCCTGCTGCCGGAGGCGTTGGCGTGAGAAGGGGCTGGAATCTTGATTGAGCTGCTGGAGCTTGGACGTTCTCGGTTTATAGACTTGTTATGGCATGGTGTTTCCAGCAGTCGACAGTATGGATCATGATATTCGATAAGCGACGTAAACGAGAACAATCACATTTGCTTTTTAGATGTTCAAGAATGACCACTGCGTGGCACATTGCTACATATGGTTAGGCAGGCCTGCTGCCTCCTATATCTGTTATTTATATTTATTTTCTACATTCATACATTTATTAGATATATACTGCCTTTGAGACAAATCCAACAAGTACTATATAAAAACCCCAGCCAGGCTCTAACCCAGATGGAATAGCCATGCTTCTTCGTGTATCGTGCCAAAGCAGTGGTTGTCATCACACTCTGTTTTTAAATTTATGGCGCTTGCTGGTGATGGTCACAACTAAGACAATGCAACTCCATGATATCAAAGGCCAAATTAGGTACTATTTTTAGAACCCCGGAGGCAAAACGATATTGCCAGAAACGCCGATCTCATATTTTATCTGATCCTTCCCAGGGTGTCTTCCATTGTTCAATGCACAATACACGCTAGTTCCTTCAGACTCCAGCTCCGCCCATGGTCTGTTCTTTCCGTACAGTTTAGCTAACAATGTCGCAGCCACAGTATAAAAAGAAGAAGGATAAAAGCAAAAAGAAAACGCCCGGTAAATGCTATGTTCATTATGGCAAGTCTCGTGTCGGACAGCTTGGTGGCTGTGACGTAAAGCAAGGGTTGAAGCGAAAATATGAATTCTATGTGAATGCAAAACGTGAGAGGTTGAGTTTCTTTGGCGGAAGGTCGATCTCGTCTTCGTCTTCATCTTCCCCGTCACTAGCAGGAATGATTTGATCTTCGCTACCACATTTGTTGAGATCTGCAACCTCATCCAGGTTGACCTTGGGTAGGGGAACAAATGCTGGGTTGACGGGTACACCGGAGAGAAACTGCTTATCGATACTGTTGCGCGGTTTGGGCAACTTGGGAGAACTGGGGGCGTTCATAGCACGAGCCCCGAGACGCTGCAGAGGGGTCATACGAGAGGCGGCAGTCGAGGGCGCGGTCGAGGGGGTAGATGCTGCACTAAAGACAGAAGAGCGCCGTGATGTGGTTGAAGCGGGTGTCTCAGTCGGCTTTGTATAAGAGAACTGGCGAATATCTGGTCGAGAGGGAGTGGAAGAGACCCGCGATGTTGACGTTGTAGATGAAGGCGGAGGCATAGAGGCATCGACAGACGACATGGGAGTTTCATCATCCTTGGAGGACGAGACCTGGCTCTCACTGTCTGCAGTCGTGGAAGTCTCTTGACTCTCTTTCTCTTCAAATACCGAAATCTTCTTCTTGGTCTTATCGGCAGGCTCCCAACCTTCAAAATCAGGCAGAGCGAGAAGTGCTTCGTCTAGCGAGTCATCCGACAGCAGATAGGCATCACTCTTCGCCCGTCTTGGACTCCTCCGTAGTTTAGGTGCGGGGAAGAATTTACTCTTTTGCGGCAAAGCTTCATCAGGTCCCGTCTCGTTCTCGTCACACAGGCGCGCTTTCTTGGGCGGTCGGTTGGCGGGATCAGTCGAAGGGGCGACAGAAGAGTTAGGTTTGTTGCCCGTAGAAGATGTGCGTCTTGTGGTGGTAGAACTATTGACGAAACTGTTGAGCATGTTCGAGATGGGCTCCGTACGGCGGCGATGAAGTCTTGGGGATGTGCGGGTGCGGTTGGCGTCCAATCTTCGCGAGTTACCCAGAGCGGGCCGAGCTGTTTCATCCAGGTACGGCCTGGGGAGCGGGAACACACGGGGTACTATTCCTCCCCCGGTGATTTGAGAAACTCTCTGAGGGTCGACCTCGAAGCAATTAGGGTCCATCTCGCCCATAGGTATCCGGCTGTGTCCTTTGAAGAAAGAGGTGATGGGTTTCATAGTGGGTGGAGGCTGGTCAATGGCACCATTCGCCAGCTGCGAATGCCTTCTCTTTGATGGTGTTATCGAATTGACAATCGGTGTCTTGGTGATGGGGTTCATGTCGCCTCTAGCAATAGCTCGAGCTATCTCGGGCTCTACAAAGGCCCCAATAAAGGGCATCTCCTCTGCAGTCCGTGTTCCGTCTAGATCCGTCAAGTGAACCAACTCTCGCTTGGTAGGGCAAAATACCCATTGGTGCAGGAACGTCAACTCGGCTTGATAGAATTGCGTCAAGTAATTCTCCGACACCCTCTTCCCTTGGAATTGAACCATTCGCACTACCCTCTCAGGTGCCTTTGTCTTGCGAAGCATGCGATACGCCGTCTTTAACCCAATGCCTGGAAGCCCATTCAAGTAGTCGCAGCCGCTGAAGATGGCCATTCGTCGAAATTCGGTGTCAGACCAGCCAGTGAGCGAGACCTCTCGGCATGCGCAAAAATCCTTGCGGTTGATTTCAATACAGTTGCCATACTGGTCCAGCTTGGTGAGAAGCTTCTTGGCGCCGAAGACAAGGAGATCAGAGTCGTCGGAGATGATGCCGTTGATAAGACCCTGTCGTTCGAGGTAGACGAGCTGTGCATCGGCTTCGTAGGGGGCCACAACGTAAGGAATATCGAGCTTTTTGAGCAGTTGAATAAGAGCAGATGCCATCTCAGGTGTGATATCGATACACTTCTGGAACTCTTGGGTAGCCTGCGCAGGCTTTCCGGCACGTAGGAGTTCCATTGCTGCCTTCTTCTTCTCATCTCTCTTCTTGGCACGAGAATCTTCCGTAGCAGCTTTGCTTGGGAGAAAATCACCGTCGAATACCATATAAGGCGTCACACCGAAATGGCGAAGCATGCGAACACGCGTCATCGCGGCATTGAGGTACCTGACGAAACCATTAGTACACTTAGTTAGTTAGTCTACAGGTGCTTAAGCTTACTTCTGAGTTGGCTTATCTTGACCAAGCTCCAATGCACAACAGTAGGCGGCACGATGGAGCCAACCATACGCGTCGACACCAAGGGTTTGGCCATTGTACTTTTTGAGCTCGGTGGGCTTCTGAATTGACTTTAGAAGGGGAAGAAGCCCTGATGATTAATTAGTATCATATCGGAGGAGAGATATTGTTCAAGTGAGATATACCGGATACACCCATGTTGAATGTTGTGCAGCTTTGGCGATGGTGGCGATAACAGTCGTTGGGCTTTGAACTTGCATCCCCAGGAGGGACTTTGGCAGCTTTAAGCCAGTGGATTTCCGTTGCATATGTCAGCAATTAAACATTGGGATAGGCTGTGGTGAGCTCTGTTGTGCCGTAGATAGACGCGTCGAAGAGTTGATGTGCCGCGGTAGCGGATCGTGCAGCAATGTCGAGGGCGATAATGGACTGGCAGGATTATACAAGCAGACCAGGACACAGACACATGCAGAGTTGGAAACAAATGTAAGTTAAAATCTTGTCGACTGGCTGAAGGTCTTGTCCCTGGCCAAAATTTGGTTGAAGTCGAGACGTCCAAAAGTGGTGGAGATATTTTGCCTATGATGATCAATGAAATGGAAGGTCAGCAGCCTGGGCTGAGATACCTAAGGTAGGTACCCTTTTCCCTCCACTTAAACGCGACCCCTGAAGCTTCTGTTTTCGACGAGACTAGGCGCGTCGATAGGCGCGGTGCTTCCATTCCACGGACCACTAAAACCTCTGGGATAAGCCTAGTTTTCCCTGCTGGCATTTCCCCAGCAACTTGATGAATGGTACCCCACCATGGATGACCCTCCAGGTTCAAGGAAAGGATCGTGAAAAGCTACACCCTGGAAATAGATCCATACCTATCGTCTGCAAATAGATTCTTCCCGCAGAGATGGGACCAAGAAGAGATATTATCATCATAGTGGAGTATCTGCCTTTACATGTAATTCGTTCTAATTGTCGCTCAAGAAGGTGATACGTTTCACTTGTAACTTGAATGTTCTGCACAAGCATCTGATCAGTTTGCGAATTAGGCACATAGTCAACTGATGTATTAAACAACAAATGGAAAATCAATAAGAACCAAGACATGCCCCTTTAGTATAATGATATATAAATTCAATCTGATGAAATTAAAAGCCACGGCTAAAGAATGAGCTATTCCATGTGAAAGAAGACTCCCTAACCGACATATATCCGCAACTTACTGCCCACACACTATACCAGTGGAGCACCAAAGCTTCCAAACTAGAACGAAAAAAAAAATCATTGCAACTCATCGCAACCACCTTACCATTTACACAAACTGATAGCATTCCCATTTCTCACCAAAAGGAAAAAAAAGTCAAACATACAAAATGCCGACCACACTTCATAAGACCAGAAAGCAAATCTCGAAAAAGAGAGGTGGTGTCGTCAATGCCCTACACGAGAAGTCCAGAGACTCGCTGCGCCTTCACAAGGCTGGTGTAAGAGACCAGCGTATTGAGAAATTGGCTGCCGCCAGGAGCAAAAAGGAACAACCGCTAGGTAATTACACCAAAAACTCATCTGATTCATCTTAACTAACTTGTTTTAGTCGACCGTGTTGCTTTCTTTCAACAAGCCCTCCGTCTGAAAGACAGAGAGAACAAGGGTGCCCCAGAACTTGATGAGGTCCAGCGCATGATTCACACGTAAGTGTCAAAATGACTTCTCTTTCATAGTTACTGACCAAACTCTTAGCTTCGTTCATCAATATGACGAGGAGTATAACGAAGCCAAGAAGACCCGCCGACCTGGCCGACCTGCCAGTGTAAAGGAGGATCTTCTCAAAGTCAAGATTAACACTCTCGAAGAAGAGTATAAGGGTGGTTTTGGTATGTCATTTGACCTTACTCGCGATAAAAAGAATTTGCTAACCTTGCAACCAGTTATACCTGATCTCCTAGACAATTCCAATGTCAATGCGCTTCATCTATGGGAAGGCTCCTGGTCTTATCTTCCTCAACTCAAATGGATCAAGATCAACAGCCAAGGCCATGTTAGGCCTACCAGTTTCCCATCAAGTGGCACTAACTGAGCATTCAATACGCCAAGAAGTTTCGAAGAAACATTACAGCGTTGGGTGGATGGTTGTTTCCCTCCATTTTAGCAAGCTCGACCACCCATTTATTGCACATAGACCACTCAACGACAACAGGTTAAGAGGGGTAAGATCCTGTTATTCTCGATATCTAACCCTGGACACTGGAGGGAAAGCCTCAGAGGACTTCCTGGTGCCTGAACAACATGGAAATATGGCCACAGCCCTTCTGCTGCTTGCAATATGGCACGATCCCAGGCTAGCTATTGTCACAGAAAACCAAAACTGCCTAAGCATCTCATGAGCTTGCTTGAGTGGCGGGTAGTAGTGGTGACAGCTGGAGGGTGCCTTGAAGAAACACATGGAATCTCTTAATGAGGGCGACTGACATGTCCTAATGGTCAGCACAATTCTCAAATCAAGCACCCTAGTCATTGAACTTCATACATGATGTTTAGCAGGAATTTTCTGGCACCATAGACACAATCTTTGCCAAATAACCTTATATACCCATAATGAGATATGAATCATTCAATTGCAATAAGAACTCTCAACAAGCCATATCATAAGTTATAATCTATTAACTATCCGTACAAACTGCGATTTTCTTTAATGTACCCTTGAAGCTTTTCTCCACCACGTGATGGAGCTGCCCCGCTCTGACCCATGAGATCGTCCAGTCTGGGCTCAGTAAATTCTTAGCCAACTCGCCGGGAACTTGTCGTACCCAAAAATTTCAAGACGAAGCTTTCAAGTTGTTTCAGAAGCTTCTATCATCACCTGTACAACACCACTTGATTCCAATTCCTTCAACAACACCAATTACCTCCTCACTATACACCTTTAAATCCTATATATCACATTTCAACTAATCTAATCACGATGTTCTCCGCCCGCAACGTCGTCCGATCAGCGCCCCGCGCCGTCTCTCGTCTCTCGAGCGCCGCTCTGCGACAGGCCGCCCGCCCCAGCGCCTTCATTAAGGTTGCTTCTACCCTCCGACCTGCCCAGGCTGCTTTCTCTACCACACGCTTCCGAAAGGCTGCTGAGAACGATGGCGAGCTCCTTGCCAAGCTCGAGAGCGAGATCAAGATCGAAGAGGACATGAAGTCCAGCGAGCAGGACCCTGCCAGCATCAAGGACTTCTTGAACAACAGCGCTTTTGAGCTCATCGACACACCCGGCCAGGAGGTTGTTAAGCTGGTCCGTGACTTTGGAGATGAGAAGTGAGTCTGCACCATACTCAATTGAGCTGAAAGATTGTAACTAACAGTACACCAGGATCACCATCAGCTTCTCCATTGCCGACATCACAAACTACGACCCCTACGCCGAGGAGAATGCCCTTGAGGAGGAGGGTTTCGAGGATGAGGGTGCTCAGGACGGCCAGCGCAACGCCCGTGCCAATGAGGAGCTCGAGGAGGATCTCGAGGAGGAGGCCGAGGAGGAGGCCAACGCCCCCATCAACCTGTCCATCGTCGTCGAGAAGCCTGGCAAGACCACTGGCGCCCTTAACATCGACGCCACCGCCCAGGACGGTAACATTGTCGTTGAGAACCTCTTCTACTACGCCGATGCCTCAGTCGCCAAGGTTGAGACCCCCGACGCCGCCCAGAAGCGCGCCGACGTCTACCCCGGACCTCCCTTCGGTAGTCTCGATGATGACCTCCAGGTCCTCATGGAACGCTTCCTCGAGGAGCGTGGTATCACCCAGGCACTCGCTGTTTTTGTCCCCGACTATGTCGATGTCAAGGAGCAGCGTGAGTACACTCGGTGGTTGAGCAATGTCAAGGGTTTCATCGATGCCTAAGCGGTCAGTGAGACCAATGTAACAAAAAGTTTCTCACAAGAGGGAAGAGCAGAGGAGTCTTCGGTTTCAGAAATGATGTATTAAAATAGGAATTGCCACTCTTGTTGTACTATAGGAATAAGATCCACCGAGATCAAATGCAGTCAGGATATGTGTAACGATATGATGTCGACTCTACTGTGTACATTGGATACCGTGGTGAATGTGAGAACTGTCAAGTAAGTTGATGCATTATACTGCATCATGTCACAATCTCTGATTGAGGTCGATAATTATGCATTGTGACGGGAATCTTGCTTTCTAGTTCAGCAATAATCCCAGGTCTCAGAAACTCCCACAACTCCAAGTAACGAGTGCGCAAGCCCGCCATGCATCTACTCCCGGGGTCCATCGATTTCTGATATAAAATAAAGACTGCCCCCGTGGTACTCTCCGGCGCAATGAAGCTCTATCCCAGAAGTGTCTTTCTGACACAGAAAAAGTCCAAAAGAAATATGCCTCGTATAGCAATCCCAACGATTGAGTTCTCCGATTTCCCTTTCATCCGTTCGTGTTTGCAGAGCAAAACAACATCTAATGCGCGATATAATCGAACCGCTAAAGCAAAGACGACTCTCTACATGACACCCTCGAGCGACCAGTCGCCCTTCTGAGCCCTCTCAAGGACCTCTCGGCCCTTGTCGGTAAGATCGGGCTTGCCATCATTACCTGTGACATGCTTGAAGAAGACAGGCTGCCAAGTTTCCTTGTTGGCCTCCCGTTGGCGGGCCTTCTCGCGCTGAGCCTCCTCGAGCTCGACCTTCACCTGTGTGGCCTTGCCGTATTGCTTAGCGTGGATAGCATCTGTGACACCACCCCAAAGAGTCAAAGACTCGTTGGGCAACTGCTTCTCCTTTGGAGGGATGATCTTGGGAGCAACGCTGAGGGGTGCAATATCGATGATGGTGTACTGCTCCTCAACAGGTACAGATTTCTGCCAACAGTTAGATCTTATGTACCTAAACATGGCGGTCTTTTTCACTTACAACAGGTCTGGGGCCGAGGGTGAAAACGACCTTCTCCTTCCAAGGCCCACTCAATCGGGCAAGAATGTCTTCATCGGGAACGTCCTGTACCCGGGACTTGTTATCGTTCTCTGGATCATACTTGAAGACAACGCCATCGATCTTGTTTGTCGTGCGCCCCAGCCAACCTTCTTCCACATAGTGCAGAATGACCTTGATCTTGGTCTTGGGGCAAGTGATATAAGCAAACTCGCTGACTGATACACTCAAAGCTCCGCGGAGAAGACCGCCCAGATGGGCTGCCGGGTGGGTAAGCTGGTAAGTTTCGCCGTCGCGCTTGTCGAGGGTGATGAAGATGCCCATGTTGTGTTCACCAGGGAGGACCTTGACGGAGGTGCCTGTGAACTTGGCGGTGATCTGGTCGAAGCCGCGAGCAGTAATACCCTTCTCGGGGCAGGTGACGTTGAAGGCGCTCACAGGAGGATGGTGTGAAGTCTGCTCGGTAAGATACGAGACACGAATAAGCTTGTCGTCCTTTGCAGTGCCATGTTGGGGCACAGACAGCGAGACGTTTGAAGCATTCTTATCACTCTTGGCTGCCGCCTTCAGCGCTGAAAGACCACCTTTAGAGGTACCATTGGGTTGCTGCAGAGTTGAGGTGTTGATTTTCGGGGCGTTGTCTTCGGTTTCCCAGTTACACTATACGACCAGTCAGTGTTTCTGCTATCGAAATTGGTTTGTGCTTTTTCATATAGCAGCGAAAGCCGAGCAGGTTCACGAACCCTGAAGAATTCGCCGAGACACGAGTTGTAAGGTTTGCAAGGCCTTCCCTTGGCGTATTTTAGATCCTTGGTCAGCCAGAAGCGCACGACCTCGAGCATTCGATCGAGAGGCTCGTCGGAGGTGCCCATGGCCACGAATGCATTGGGGGCATCGATATAGGTCCAATATTCCAGGTTCGGGGTAGGCTCGAGCAACTGCGATGGCAGCGAGAATCTAACTGCTGCAAGGTCTGAAACGCCGATGAACCTATCATCGCAATAAGCGGTCAGCATTGAAAACAAACAATAGCATCGTCCATTGTCTCTGTCGCAAGCCTCGAGTTTGCTAGTTTTTCTTCCACCGCTTACTCCGCTATACGTTGAGCGGAGCCGTCGTCCGATCTCGCTGGGGCCGCCCCAACAGAGCGGTGGAAGCTATCACATTATGGTGATGTTGCCAACGGAAGATGGTGAGCCTCTTACTTCTTCAAAATCCCCAGGAATGTTCGCAACTTGGAGGTATCGCTTTGATGCTCGTCAGGCGCGTCGACCGTGGGTGGCGGTGTCGATGACGACATGTTCGCTGGATAAACTTGTCTTTTGGAGAAGAAGACGCTCGACTGCGGCGGTAGACGATGGACGCTATCGATGTTGCTTGGTAGGTAACAACACGTAGCAGGAGTTTGATGCTATAAGCATGCAACAGACTGCTACCAATGGAATAGACAGGAGAGAGATGATCCTAGGGACACAAGAAAGGATGGAGAGAGGAAGGGAAGAGAAAAAAAATAGAAAGTTTTACGTTGGAGACTGAAATCGCAAAAGTCAAGGAAAGGAAGCGGGCGGTGGTGGTGACGTTTTTGGCGGGGTGGGTGCTGGTATGGATTGGTATAGATCTAGACCGAAATGTTGGCGACTGCTAAGGTTTGGGGGCCTCAGGTACCTGGTTCAAAGGCATATCCATGCGGGCAACTCAGGTACCATTGTTCCTAGGCTCAAACGGCCATAGATCCATTGGAACGTGCGTCGACGGACGGCTCCGAATTGGCGGGGTGAAGGAAGTGGTAAATGTTGAGATGCACTTCCTCAAGGAGATATACCTTGTTCGAAGCCTGTCTACCAAGGTAGGACGCTTACAACTTAGGTATTCGTAAAAATACACATATTATCTCTTGATATCTTCTGTTCAGTGTCTCTATATCTAGGTACCTACTTACACTGCATTGTTTCACGAAATCTGTGCAACACTGGCGCACAAAAGAGCATGCGCCATGATCGACACATGGATGCGACTCAATCACTCACTTGAGTTGAAGCGATAGCACTCTTTTATCATAGGCTGCTTTTTCATCACCAGCTTTGACAAGCCAATCATCAGCCCACATGGGCAGAGTTTCGGATTTTGATATCGGCCATTCGCCCATTTTCTATTCGACATTCCGGCAACAATAATGAGAGCGCGACCAAGCCTCAGTGTTGCATTCGAGATCTCGTTTTTTTGTCAAACAATATTAGCACGGGGTCTTGCCGAGTCAGATCAATGGTGTCAGCATACCCTGTCAACTGAAGATTCGAAACCTGATCACCATCCTGGAAACGGTTGTCGTAGTTCCTTGTGACTTGCTCACGATCACCTGGACTCAAAGTTGGGGGATCATGTTAACCATCGTTTGACTTCGGCATTGACTCAAGTTACTGGTTATTCATTTCGTAGACTCAAACACTGAAGCAGAGTACCTAGTACCTTGTTTGTACCAATAATTTTTAATTAATACCTCCAATATCATCCGGGACTTCTTTCAAGCCTCTGCATTTCCAGCCGTTGCAAGAATGTACAGTGTGTTGGTAATGAAATAGATATAAAACAATGCGCTTAAACTCCTGGCGTTTTAGCAGTTCTAATAAATGCAAAAAAGCCTCCGGTTTTCCATGCCCAAATGTGTTGTCCCCAAACGCTGTAAAGATTTAGTGGCTTTAACGAAGTGAGCCAGCGTGGAGTGCCGACTTTTGGATTTGTTTTAGGACCACTGATGGATCGTAAAATGAAAGGTGTATCGTAAAGTCATGAATTGACTCGGCAATATTTACTATCTCAATAGTTTATTGCTGCTGCTCGTTGGTCCAAGGCGTATCGTTAATGAAAGAGTCCCAAAGAGGTTCTTCGACATGGTTCTTGTTCGGCGCGTTCAAGTCACCGGAATTCCAATTTATCGAGTCCAAAAGGTCTGGATACCTCTCACCACCAGCACCGATCTCGGCATCATCATCCTTAAAATACTTGGAATCGTCGCTATAGTAGCCGTATGGCTGAGGAGTGCTGAAGTTCTGTGGTTCACCATAGAGCGAGGGGCTGAAGTTATCGTTCATACCGACGGCGCCCATCAGCATCTTAGCCTCAGGAGGCAGTTCTGCGGTAAACGCCGAGCCATCGCAATTAAACTCCATCATTGGAGGCGGATGTACATTTGCAAAGGTAGATGCGCAGCGGGATTGAGGCGTCTCTGGATGGGACCCTGAGCCGGGTGTAAGTGCTGGTGGCGACATGGCCGCATCGTTTCTTGTGTCCGAAGGAGACATGCCTGACATTGAGTGACTTCGTTCGTCGTGTCTGTGTTGCTGTGCATAGTTGACGGACTGAAAGTTGGGATCGAACTGCTGTTCCATCGGACTGGGGACGGTGCTGTTTGGTGCGTGAGGTACTGAGTAGCTTGGGGTTGACCATCGGTGAGACATAGATTGAGCCTGTTGTTGAGCCTGTGGGAACATCTTATCAAATGCCATGTTAATCTCGTTGTTGCGCCAGTCACTCTCGGTGGCACTAATAAGCTGTGACATTGCCACTCGGTTTGAAAGATAAGCGTCCACTTTCGCATTTAAAGCCAAGTTGGGGGTTTCCATGTTTTGTCTTAGAAGCCGATAAGATCGGGGGAAATCATCGTCTTCTTCCTCATACATCTCCTCCTTCATGACGATCTCCTCAGTAATGCGGAATGCCTTCCCGGTTCGCTTTTTGTGAATCTCACTGGCCATTCTGGCGGACTGAACACGGGCCTCGATACTTCGATCCGCTCGCCTCGAGGCTGCGATGTAGGCCCGCTCCTGATTCTCCTCATGGGATCGCTCAGTCTGGAAATAGACGTTAGCAATGTTGCCTCTGTAGCCGTTGCCCGGGAGGGGGGATTGGAATAAGTGCCTTTACCTTTCGCGCGGGGACAGGCTTGACAGCTGGACCACCCATATTTGCGGCGTCGAGGGATCTCTTGGGCATGCTAAGTTTGGTAATGGTGGAGCTATCGAGGTAGCTATCAAGGTACTGACGGAGTCGAGTAACTGTGGATGGAAGAACTGATTCTGATTGAGGATGCTGCCAACCAAAGGTGTATAGCGACCTAAATAATATATGCTACTGCTGCTGGTTGAACCGATCTCGTACAATGGAGGACAAAAGTCGGTTGAGATGCATGCATCAGAGACGCAGTGCTGCAGAGAAAAGGACGGATGGTGCGAAGTCGGCCGTCGTGTTGTTTAATACTTAGAGGCACCTCAGGCTGAGGGGTTGTTGGCGGTGGGCTGAAAGTAATTACACAAATGTTTGTTTTAGCTCAGCGATAAGCCATCAACAGAAATAAGGTCAGGTCAAAATGTCAAATCAGAAACAATCCGAGAGGAGGCCGGGGCTGCCGTTTAGATTAAATACGTCCAGGACAAAAAGAAAACTCGAGGAGCAACAAGTCTGGCAAGTAGTGCAGACGCGGGAAGGGCATGTAGCTCGATCCAAAGGCGATCCAACAATTTTGATCGAGCGTAGTTATGACGATCGATCTCGATCAAGAGCTCTCTGTTAGCGTTGAGCACAAGGCACAAGTACCGCCCCGTATCGACCTAGCCAAGTTACAGTACCAAGGCCCCACATTCATCCGTGGATTGAATGAATTCAGGATGGGACCCCGGCGCTCCTCCGGGCCATGGAGTGTGGCACTCTGGGCTCCATCCAGTTCACTTCCCCGCTCCACACATCACCAATTACATGTAACAGGACCACTGTAGCGACTGCTCTTAGGCAACCTAATGTAACTAAAGTTGAAGGGAGCTCTCTTGATGCGAATACCTACCTGGTATTTGAACCGAGAAGTTGACTCTATTGTTTCAAAACTCTTGCATCAACTTCATCAAAGACATCCAGGAACGAACAATCAGGTACCGCCATGAGATCCTCTACTCGATTAGAAATAGCATGGCCTCAACCTTAGATACACCAACACAGCACTGCCCAGTTGAAACCCTGCTCTGTGCCCTTCGTGCCGCGCATAAGGAGCAGTTACACAGCAACGCCTCTCGTTAACTTCCATGCTAAGGAAAGCCGAGTTTCCCAGCCAATTTCGCAATTACTAAACATGTTACGAATCCTGATGCGAATCTGGTAACTTTATGATCGCCGGAGCCGGCATTCATGGCCCTGTCGCTCAATACTTATGCCATCCATCCATCTATCGGATTTTGTCCCTACTAAGGAAAAGGATAACCGTTTGATCACAATCTCGACATGGACTTCTGTTCATCTATCGGTGAAGTCGAGAACCCCACGATTCCACCAAAGGAACCCTTGGACTGCAAACCCTGCCATTCATCATGCCATTCTTGCTCGGCCTGTCTACTGTAGGCCTGCTTGTCTCACTCAATGGACTGGCCTGGCCTCACTGCCTAAGTGCACCATTCTGCTTGACTGACTGGCTACTAATATCTGATGCACCGTAGTGTACCAGCTATCAATCAATGCCAATGCTTTGGTCTTACCGGTGAGACGGTGGAGTTCGCTTCCATTCGATGGACGAGATTTCTTTCCTCTGCAGTCCATCGATAGCGTGATGCGTAGGCTGGGGAGCTCGATTGCTTTGAGTCTAGGTGATCCGTTGTCCAGGCATTTCTTTCTTGAACCCATGTTTCGACCGTCGCAGAGATCACGATCCCAGTAGATAATAAGTAAAACCCAACTGCACTAGAAAAACAAATCATTATTCTGTTTCAATTCAGACTCGTTTACTATGCCGTTGAGAACCAAAGCCATCGGAGCATGTCTTCCGTGCAATCGGCATTATCAAATGTCAACTTGACTGGATGCAAGATGGGATGCTGCCGGCTGGGCACCGCATTTGTCTCCCCATTCCTTGTCTTCCATTGCCCTTATTTCCCCTCTTGTTCCCTTATTGGGTCATCCCAGCTGATTTCGTTGTCTGTTTATCGAAGCCGTGGCAGTCCTTGATAGAGAACCCTGGCTCCCAATCCCATACTAGGCCGTCTTCATGCCTCCCTGCAATCCAAGGTTGCGTGGCATTGTGTTCTGGTTTCCTCCCACGATGCCACGGCATAGTGCGGCAAAGTGAAGGAAGACATGCCTAGCCGTTGGTGGAACTTAAAGTGTAAACAGAGCTAATTAGGTACATATGCATGTATGTAGAAAACACAGCACATCACAGTACCTGTTCTATTTATTGGTCAGGGGTTTGAGGAGTTTGAGGAGAATTGACTGATTGATTGTGCCTTTGGCACGTGGTCAGTTAAAATTACGATCCCTCGACGGTGTTATCACGTCAAAGCATCGTTGGGCGTTTGCTAGCCGCGATGGACAGTATCTGGAGGCTGAAGCATCGACAGGGGGTGGCCATCGCATTAATCGGAACTGGTTTTATCAAGGCCAAATTGGTGATCCAGACAGGCGGGACCCTTGACAGGGAATCGAGCGGTAGCCCGCCAAGGGATGAAGGGAAGGAACAAGGGACGGACCAGCCGGAGAGGTATCTTTGGATCAGGCTATAACTCATCACCAGAGAGTCAGAGTCAAAGTTAGATAGACAAGGAAACGTGAGAATGTCCGATAGCCATTGCCCATGACGATGTTTCGAGGTCAGATCTTGGTTTCTTCTAGCGCCCGAGAAGTCTCGGGTGGCCGTGAACTCGACATGTACAGCTTAAGTTGCCTACCTAATAGTTGCTGAGCGAGTTTCTTACCAGGCCCGCAACCAGAGTTACACGTTGGTAACAAAGGCAGACCCTCAGCCGTTCACGACCACCATAAACTTGAGCTGAGAGCTTGCCATGTTCTCGAGAGCTGTGCTCACACCCGCACCCTTCTGAACCAAATCTGCACTAGGATCTCTCTAGTGGAGACGGGAGATAGTCTCGCTTCTTTATCCGAGAGACCTAGCAGCCAACCAAGTAACCAACCAGCCACATATGTATGTAGCATAGCTCGCTCGCCCATCCCTTCTTTCTCTTCAAGTTCCCATAACATCCGATCCAGTGTTTCTTCGATCTCTGGGATTGTTGAATCGCGATCATGAAAAATTACATGCTTTTTGTTTGCTTAGACCGACCGGTGTGCGAGGGTTGAATTGGATGGAAACCCGTTAGACTGTTATTATGGTTCGATACTAATGACTTATCACTTCAGAAATCTTTGGTTCTAACAGCGTGCCGCCGAATGAGATTATGAGACCTGATTAAAAGTGATATCTACAGTATCCAGAGTGATCACTGATATCTCAGAACCGTGGGCGGCCATGTCTCGAAACGGCGTGAACATACTGTATCAACCGACTCTGGTTGCAACCTTGGCTTTTGACTCTGATTGTTTTGTGGTGTCGGACCTTTCTCTCCGACACGCATTCCCTTGTGGTCCACTGTATTGCGGTACGCAAAGGTACAAAGCTGCACTAACAATTTCCAAGGTCCCCTGGCTGTATGCCTCCGACGCTATTCCCGTTTTGGCAATGAAATGCCTGACACCACGTTATAGCGCCACATTATTTCCCCGCTTCGAGGTGGCACAAGCCACAATGTGGTTACTGTATGGGAATTGCAGGCATTCTCTGTGTCGATCCTCAAACATTCCCATCTTTGCTTTAACAGTTCAAGCATCTTTCCCACCACTTGACCAACAGCCGCCTCAGTATGACGTTTCTGTCTCCCGCACATTGAGATTGGTTCCCGAGTTTCCAGTATGTAGGGTTCTGAGAGGCGAGACCCAATCTAGGGAGTCGGCGCTCCGTGCAGATCAATCAATCCCGCCCTGCACGCTGGTTCCCAGCGTCGATGTGATACAATATCGACGTAGCATAACGCAGAGAAGCAGAGAACCCGTCGAGGCCATCATGGGGAGGCGGTCCGCCTTGCACGCCCATTCGCTGTTGTCCGGAGGTCACCCCAGATTTTCTCTCGGCATGGTCCCAAGCTCCAACACAAGCCGACCAGCTTGAGGTTGAATGTCCTCGCAACGAATCCGAAAAAAAGAGAGGTTCTAGCAATCCGGAGCGTACGGAGCAGAAGAACGCCCGCATGAAAGTACGCGCCAGCTCGCGATTGTGGCGATTTCGATAGCGGATCTATTGTTTTTGTCTGCAACAAATGTCACACCGAGATTTGCAAACTCTTTTCAATTGAGGGGACAAGTTGTTTTGCAGTTGGCATTAAATTATTATCATCACAAGGCTCAAGCCAACACTCGCCTCCGAGAAATGGCTTGTGACCAGAGGGTGCTGCAGGGGCTTATGTTGACTTCTGGATGTTATTTTGAGGAATGATCTCGTGTGGGACGGTTTATACGCTATGCGAGACATTTTGTTCCCTACGACATATTTTGACGGGATATTGAACATCGCAGACACAAATCATCGAGTTGGGGCGAATTGACGACGGCCTGCACGGATAGATTGGCGAGATCTGGGGTTTCAGATGACTTCCTGATCTTCAACATATGTACAGTATTGACTGGCTGGATGGACCCCTAAACCCAGCTGCGAGCCGGAATTAAGGCCCATCGAACTTCAGCAACCCATTGGAAAACAAAGTTGACGCCGCAGGCCACGCCTGAGCAGCGCTGTCCGGGACTTCCCTGCCGTCTCTACCTCTCACCACGTCTCCAGGAGCGACTCCAATTCTAGCCACCACCATTCAAAGGCGCCCCAGGAACCAGGCAGCCAGGCAGCCAGGATTCTTATCCCCTTTGCGCCCCCCTCAGAACTTTCGACATGTGGCCATATTCTTCGACATATGGATTCGCCTGGAAACTATTATCCAGTCAAGCCCTAGAAATATCCATGTGTAGGTTCTTATCGATTTCGAAGCGTTAGTTACCTTTGACCCATTAGCCAATATACGGGCCAAACACTCAGTTAGAGCTCGCTGGGATAAGACAAACTCCTAAAATCCAATGGCCTCAGAACTTCCAAGGCCTTGGATTTGCCGAGTGGGCTGCATCTGCTAGCCAATGTTGGTATTCGGCTATGCAGCAGCTTTACCACTGAACCCCTCGGCGTTGCACTTAGACAAGAGCATGCCATGACTGGATAACGAACCTCTAGGCCATATTCAACATGCGAGTCTAAGACGAGAGCTCCAGCTCAGCTTTCATTTATGATTTACACCTTTACTATAAAAACAGCAACCCTTCTGCTTCCCCCAACCCTCCCTGCCGTGTCCACCCTTCTTTTGAAGTTGAACCAACAAAGTTAACGATTGTACTGTACATACTGTATTGGATAGTTCGGCTAGCAACCATATGTACATACTCTAATACTTACTGTATGTAGAGCTTCGCTTCGGACTCACAATTGAGGTGACAGTGTGAAAGCTTGAATCACCTCATAAGCCTCAAGACTATGTAATGAGTAGCAGCGGAGGGAAGCTTTTGCCCATTCAGAATACTTGCTGAGTGCCATACATGGCCGTTTGATATGGGTGTAAGTCGGGCACGATGCCGTGTTTTAGGGATTCTCGGCACCGATAGTTCCGTCCTCCTATCTATCACGGGAGCCGTCGGCCCCCGTGGCCATCAAGAGTCTTTTGGTTGGACGTTGCCGGAGAGGTTTGCTTGAAATCTTAATGTGAGAAAGCATTCACTTCCACGCTAACAAAGGTTGTTAACTGTTGCTCTGGAATCCCCTGGCACACTGAGGAGTCAACAGCCACGATCCTTTATCTTGAGCATCGCATCTTGAGAATAGACGGGGGCGTTTTGCTCAAGTTACTTTGAATTCACATGCCACGTTGACTATGCTTTGAGAGACATGGCATAAACATGCTGAGTTTAAGCTGCTTCATTGTCATGGTGTTATTTACCTTGATGGCTTGAGCAACAGAACTGTGTTGCCTAGGTCTGGTGATTATTATTTTTGCATTTTTATATAGATATATCTCTTCAATATACCCTCTGTTTCCGTCTTACAAGATTCTCCCAAGCCATCTGTTATCGAGCCGTTGAATCGCAACAAACCTCCCCAACTTCTGTCTGCTGTTCCCCATCTCCTGCCATGACATTCTCCATAGGATAATGTTACCCTGATCTATTGGTCACTATTATATCACCAACAGTATGCCATACATAAACGTACTGGATTATTAGACTCAAGAGAGTCAGTTACAGGCAAACCAAAATAGCCACTGCCACTTGTGAATAATGCTCAGGCAACATGTCTTGGGAGTCTCATCGTTCTCCAGCAAGATCTTCAGAATCATTAAAATGAGCTATGTTTATTCTGCATAGAGTCGGATACTGGTGTTGTTTTTGTTGGTAACGCATCTTCGTGAAGGGCGATGGTAATGTTGCTTGGAACGTCTTATGCCTAGGCTGTTTGTGGGTAAATGCTCCCTTATTCATGAGTCTCTACGGTTATGCCTGTGATAATTCCAGGATCCCGACCAATTCCTTGATGAAATGGTTAAAGGGCCTTTCTGCTCGTCGACCAATTGTTGTTCTGGGACTGGCGTTATCAGAGGAGGCATGCATATCATATAGGATGGGTTAGAAATGGGAGAAAAGTTTATGCAGGAAAGAATTCTCAAAACTTGTAGATCATAGTATATACCTGGAGGCTAATAAACAAAAGAAAGGCAAGACAGACGAAATCGGTGCACGCGAAGTTTTCCATGATCGGCGACACAAACAACCACGAGAAGCTCGAGTGACGAGGACAGATCTAAAAACAAAACTTACCAAGCAAAGGCTTAGCAAATATATGGTCTGAATAGCATAAATGCAACTATTCTGACTCGAGTTTGGGTATTTGTGACCACTATCTATCTTATTATTTTACTCCTCGGCCTTTTCATCTGCCTTGTCACCATCAGACTTGCTCTTCTTCTTTTTCTCTTTCTTATTTTTCTTATCTTTCTTCTCCTTCTTCTCCTTCCTTGCCTGCTTCTCCTTTTGGTATTTCTTCTCCTTCTTCTCCTTCTTGCTCTTCTTCTTTTCTCCATCATCATCAGCCTGCTCAGGAACATCATCAACATCCATCTTGGTGTCGTCCTCAGCAACAGGCTCTTCAATGGCAGGCTCTTCAACGACATGCTCCTCTACAACCTCCCGACGAGGTTTGAAGTTGGGTTTGTCTTGCTGTGTAACCCTTGGCCCACGCTGCGGCAGAGTTGATGGAATGCCTGTATCGGCCTCTCTCATCCAGATCTTCCAATCACCATGGCGAGTCTTCCACATATCTCCCTTCCAGTTGCGCCAAACACTTCTACCCATCCAACTCTCTCGGAGTTCCGCCTCATGCTGACCCAATCGCGCCATGAAGGCCTCCTTCATGTGGAACGGAATGCTTCGTTCTTTACCCTTGCTAGGAACCTCGACGATGGCATTCATAAGGTTATGGCCAAACTGCGAAATGGCAAGCTCGTGGGTGTGAGGAAGAATGGCACTGGCGATAGACTTGTGGAAGGCTGGGTTCGATGAGGAGATAGATAGGGCGGTGGTGAGTACGGTGACGGTAGGCATGGAGGTAGTAGCAAGGCGAACAAGAGTATCTGGCTCGAGAGCAAGAAGAGACTCCTGGACACCCTTTGTTGGCCCCGGGATCGAGAGTAGAGTTGTAAGAAGCTGCGCTCCATGAGACTGGATCGCGTATTCGTTCTTGGAGAGTTGCTGAACATCCTTTTTCTTTTTCTCATCGTCTTTGAAACCACAAAGGAAGATGACTAGGTCCGCTGGTGTCTTGCCACATCCCTCCTTCAGCCCTTTGTTGAGCTTCTTGACCTCGTCGTTGGCGCCACGAGCGTTACACCTCTCGAACAGTGTCTTGAGCACATTGAGTCTGGATTTTGCAACCAGCTGAGGCACGGTGGGTGCAATCTTCTCAACTGCTTGCACAAGATCATCTTTGCTCAGACGGTTGAGCACTCGTATGGCAGCATAAGAAGAAACGTCATTTCGGACATAACCCTCTATCCTGGGAAGAAAGATGTTCTGATTGAGAGCCTTGAAGACTTTGCCGGGACAGTGCGTGATGAGCGTCTCGATAAGTCGCGAACCGATTTGGTCATATATCATGCCGTTGATGAACTCGGATGCTTCTGATGAACCGTCGCTCAGTGTCTTGGGAGCACCGGGCAAAAGCTGAAACAGAAGAGTTGGCTGTTCGGAGTCAGCCTTTTGCTCGCTCTTGTTGAGTGTCAAGTCAAGCTCAAGGAGAAGTTGTAACGTGGGATTTCCGATAGGATGTCTAGCAAGGACTCGCAAAGCGGTAGCATCCATTCCTGTTGTTGAGTCGTGGATGATCTTTTTGGCTGCCATAGAGAACGATTCGGGAACCGCCCTTAAACCTTGATTCGCTTCATCCGCAGCTGAGGCGCCAGCAACAGAAATCTTCTCCTTCTTCTTGCTCTTGATGAGACTCCGCACTGATGCATCCTCCAAAGGTCGACCGGCCAGGACTAACAAGAGCACGCGAAGAGTGTGTGATGCGAACCGGTCGGTGATGAGGTAGGACAAGGCACCTTCGAGCTCGTCGAGCGTCGCCAGAAACAGATTCTCCATAGACGCCTCAGGCTTTTGCATGTCCACATCTGCACCTTTTGTATCGAGAACAAATCCAGAAAGCTCTTGCGACACAACTCCCGCCGATCGCAAGAAGAGAGCCTCACAACAATGGCTCGCAAATCGGTGTTGTACGAGCGAGAGAAAGTGGCCGCTAAAAGCCTCGAACAGGTGTTTCTTCTGTGTCGTATTCGACAACTGAATAAGGCGTTCCATCAGTCGTGAGCAGGACTGACTGCTGGCCAGCTTGAGTTCCTTGCCCTCGGCCTCCTTCCAGACGTTTTCGAGAAAGATATCGCGGTCTTCGGTCGATGGGAATTGATTGAGTTCCAGCAATTCGTCTGCGCGGCGGAAATATTCTTGCTCCTCTTCCGCAAGCATTCCAAAGAACTCTTTCTCGCCAATTCCGTTCTGCTCAGGGTCTTGGCCATCCTGGTAGCCGAAGCCTTCGTTGTTGTCGTTGTCTTCATAGGTGCGTTGACGCTTGTTGTCGTATGCCTCGTGCTGTTGTTCGGCTTCCTCGAGTCGCTTGCGCTTCTTCTCCTCGCGACCAGCGCCACGTCTTGTTCTGGGCTTGGGCATTCTGGTTGACTTGACTTGATGAAAGAATGTCGATCTGAGTAGAGAGAAGTTTTGGTGGGGCCGTTGTTGCTCTTGACTTTTTTTCTAAAAAAATTTGGCCGGGAGATTGATAAGGCTTATCGATAAGAAAACTCACTAGTACCAATTCGATCGATTATATAGACACAACTACATACGAAACAATGAACCGCATAACTTCCATATATGTAATGCACGATATATGTGACACCCTTATGCTAGAATATTCAGTTAACCGACACGTTGAGTTTTCACAAGCTGGAGTGAGACATGGATGTCTAAGTACCCGTTGCTGCGATCAATTCCCGGGCCCCTAGTAACATGGCAGCGCTAACTACAGCCACATGAACTGATACGGCAGCGTGCATCTCGACTTTTCATGTAGTTTAAATTTGACGATATGTTATAACCCAGGGGCAAGCAAAACTCGCGACACGTTGTTATGGATGAAGATAGCCTCACTTTTGCTTCTTTATGATCAGTCAACTCCGTATTCGCGTCTGCGGGCGCAAGGGATGGGAGTTACTGTTCCTGCTAGCGAGCTGACCGACTTAAAAACACGTCCCCTGTGTTTCTTCATGGTTCTAGAGCGCATGGTTCAACAGATATGGTGAGGTTTTCTGCCATGTAATCAACAGAGCAAGTTGGTGTTACAATAATGTACCCTGCTTGGAGTGCAGATATGCCATTATTGGAATTGATAGACCAATAGACATTGCCTGTAGCCCGGGAACTCTCAGTCCGACATCTATCTATATCCCCAACTCAGATCGCTTACCTTCGGTGACAAGAGGATCATTTTCCTGTCTGCTAATCGATGAAGGGCGTGAGCAAGGGCGGCGCACTAGCGGTGGGGACTGCTTCATCCTAAGTCTGTTGTCAATATTGTTACAAGCAAGTTTGGCTGTCTTTGGTTCAAGCTATGTAAGAGGTACGGAAGAGAGAGAGTATTTGCCATTACTTAAAGCCTATATATTCCTCAGTGTGTTTCACTACCAAGACGTTTGCATTTGTTAGATAACGGCCGTCAAGTCACTGAAGAACAACCGTGTTCGCCCTTCAAGGATCTCTATTGCAGCCGTGCTAAGATGTTCATTATAGAAGCGAGCCGCTAAAACCTGTGCCGAGCTCTCCTAGTGCTGATCTGTCCCATTATTAAAATTTGAAACGCACCTCCGCCAGACTCATGTACTTCAAGGAACCACAATCTCTTAGACCTGCATTCTCCTGTCCAATGGATTACAAAACAACAATCCTGCAGCCGTACTTGGTAATATAGACATGGTTCAGTCCAACCGCATACTCTAGTGATTCAGAACTCAAGTCTCACTAATGACTATCCGTATACCTGCATCTTAGTTTTTCTCGTTTGATCCTTGCCATGCTGTATTGTATCCAAGGGTTGCTTGTTATTCAGATGGTTGGACTGAAAAGATAGCTTAACGAGCCGTGAAGATGCGTCCAGGTTCTGACAGGCGCCGGCTTGACAAGTATAAAGGTTCAACAATCCGGGCATCTATACTAAGTGCCTGTTACACTTTCTTCCCGACCATCGACACCCTTAACTCTGTTCTTTTTATTATGTGTTTCAAGATGCCTAACAACCTGTATTGCTCTGCCTTGATCGCGATAGTACCCAATAACCCCCCGCCTAAGGGCCCCAAAGACGAAGCTATCGTGCCAACAAATGGGCGTGAGAACAACGACACCGTTGCCTCTAGCGAAACCGAGTCGAGGACTTGAAGTCACAATTGTTTACAACCGCCAATATATTCTACCTAGCCTCGATTTTCGAATAGAGGTCGGTATGGCCATGAGGGAACAAGGGATAGACGGAGGAGGGAAAGGGCGGGCGGAACTTACAAAGGTGCGCTTCAAGTCTGTTTTCGAGCTTAACTTCTTGATTCAATCTAACTTTAACCTCTTAGGTCGAAACTATATGGTTGTGAAACAACGGACAAAACCAACGGATGGCTTTAAGAAATAATTCAAAGGTAGTCGTTATTTATATGGTAGAGAAAATATTGCTTCGCATACAATTATGGACTTTTCAAAGAGTGATACAATTCCAATTAAGATAAGAAGTATTTACAAAAACATAAAATTTACCTTGAGCTACAGAGAATCACAACTACACATTCTTTTGTTGCTTAGACAGCCAGAAATCATGATCAACGCCTCTTATATGTGCAGATTAGGCGCGCGCGCTTCAAATAAACGCGATTTTTGTATAGGCGCGCGATTTACCTGTGCGGAATGGGGCTTGGTTTTCTATCGCTCAGGACAGGGGACGAGGAACTGACCTGGTACATCCTGAGGACGGGGTAGATGTGATGAGTCGTTATGATTGGGCTTGATCCGGCTGATGCACAGCTGCCACGCCGCTGACAGCGCCGTTGTGATTTGCTTTTGCTCGGCATGGCCACCTTACGTACATGAACAAGTTTGCATCTTGAGCTCATGGCTGACAGGTGCATAGAAAACGAGGCACCCGCAGTCGCGGCGTGTTCCGTTTGTATGTAGTGGTGGCCGAAGCGGTAACGGTGTGGTAGAAACGAGCCTCATTGAGGGATCAAATGCATTATAAGTTTGCGTATCCCGTCGTCCGTACAATGATGCGAAAGGGAAAAAGAACAATTCTAAGATAAATAGGCGTCGAGGCCCTCGTCGATCGATGTCGTCAAACCTGCCTTGAAAATAAATCAGCAAAGGGGAAACAGAAAACTTTTTGATTGCTGTCAACATGACTCAACCTTATCAGAGGGACGCAAGTCATGGCGATTCCACACAAACCCCAACCAATGCGCCCCATGAGCCAGGTATGAAGCCTTGAATAAGATGTCGTTGAAGCACACTGATCATCCGATGTTTGCTCAGATCTCGAGCTTCAATCCATAAGCAGAGGTATGTTGTGCTCGTCTGTATGCTAGTTGGTGGACGCTGAGAGGTAATGTCCAGCCGGCCAAAAGGGATGGGCTCGAATGTGTATTCAGATGCAGCGAGACACAAGGCACATGGTAGCACCCCGGTTGACACACATAACATCGCGCTGTATCAACCTTCGTGCAGCCCGCCTGGTGGCTCTTGAGGCTGAGTTCGAAAGAGCATCCGAAGCAGGTGAAGAAGCCGCAGAAATTTCATGGAAGATTGAAGAGGAGATCTCGAAATATGGTGAGACAAGCAATAATGACGAGTGTTAACCTTTCAATAGACCATATGTTGACACGATCATAGCACAGCTGCTTTGTCATGCAAGCCAGATACTTGCAATCGCCCAGCCAGGCAACTATTTCTTGAGAACACTCCTGGGTGTCCTCAAAGACATGCTGAAGGGGGAGACAGCCGATCATCTCGACCAACCACTCAACGACTGGGTGTCGCTTTCGCAGCCAGACAGTATAGATCAGCTCATCACTATTGCGCCAAACCTCAAAATTGTTCGGACAATCTTCGTAAGTGCGACCTCCTTATACCATCAACACCGTGGCGAGTGGTAACAGGTACTAGAGACCATTTCTGTCAGCGACGGAAAACATTGGGGACAGTGTTCAGTACCATTACAATGAAGGAGCTATACGATTTGTAGCTTTCACCGTTTTCAGCATTATCATTGGTGTCTTTGCTTGCGCCCCAGCCTCGATTCAGTCCCTCAATGTCCAATCGACGGTTGGCGAGGTCGTGGTTTATCTCGTGTTTGTAATCGTGTTTGGCTGGATAAGTCAGGGGCTGATTCGTGGATTTGAGAGAGTTTTACTGACCAGCCTTGCTTATGCCGGATTGATGGCGAATCTCTTTCGGGGTGACTAGAGACGCGGAGGGGAGGTATGAAGGAGGGCGGGTAGAAGTAGAGTCAGTATAGAAAAGTGGCTTTGTTGCGCGGTGCTTCGGGCTATGAATATTTATCGGACACTCGTTTGTATTATTGCGTTTCTCAACAGTGGCCTTTGTCGATATTGGTGGTGCGAGTACAGTGATTGTGAGTTTGTTCAGGAGGCAGAGAGTGGAAGTGGTGAGATAGCAGGACAGTTTTTGGAGTATAGGAAGAAATAGAATTGATGCTAAGAACAAAAAGAAGCACTTGCGCTGTACTATAGTACGGGACAAGGTTGTGATAAGAATATGGTAGGACTGTGTGGGATTCGATGCTAAGTTGAAGAGGAAAAGGAGACAACATGGAACCTTCAGGTGGGCAGCATGGGCTGTCCTTCCCATGAGGCTCAACACAAGTGGGACCTGAAAGCGGACGGTGTGATTCAGGCAAACAGCTAGGTGCCTTCTTTTGATCGACTACTGGAGACCTAGGACTATTGAACCTTGACAGCCAGGCCTTCTCGATGGATGCGTGAACCAAACAGTCCCGGAACTATATTGCATATAACTGTTTATTTATTGCCAAACATCGAACAGCCATACACCATGTCCAAACCATTGCTCCCCCAAACCCTCCTTTTCTTTCACGTATATACTCATCTGCAGAATTAAAGAGCGCCTGGATATCGGGCGGCATGCCCGTTTGATGAGATGCGGGGCGGGGACGGTGGATGAAAAGGACGAGGAGTTGGCTGGTTTGGTAGGCCTCTTGTCCATCATGTAATATCGATGCTGACGAGAGTTATCGAAACTCATAATAATAACATTTGAAATCATCGTCAAGAGCCATTGAATGCACAGCTACCTGTCTTATTGCAGCTAGGGTGAGTGCCCGGGGGTTCTCTTGGTGTCCTGCAGGCTATAAGCACGGTCTCGTCGCTGTAGAAACTCCCATTAGTATCTGCACATCTGTTACTTAGGCCCTGATCTATATGAAACGTCCGGTCACATATACGATCCGGCACCTGTGCTAAAATTAAAGCTATACCTAAAAGAGCAGCTTTTAGTAATAAATTAACTATTTAA